>CM038677.1:185614963-185910137 GCA_021605205.1 Aegilops longissima
GGCGCAGCGGCGGAGGAGGAGCTCATCTCCATGGCGTGGCGTGGTCGGCGGCGGAGGCAAGAAGGAACGCAAGCGAGAAGGAGAAGGAGCAAGAAGAAGGGGAAAGCAGAAGATGGGTGCGGCGTCGTCCGCCCCCCCTCCTCCCGCCTACTTATAGGCGCCTAGGCTGAAAGCCGATGGGCGAGCTTAGGATTAACTGCGCCCAGTACCCCCGCCCTGACGATTTAACCACGGCGTTACTGCGCGCGATAACGGCGTGAAAACTCTTTCGCCAGCAGCGGCCTGCGGATCCGCCCATGCGCCAAAGCGCGGTAGTGGCGGGCCCCGCTGGCAGGCCTGTCTCGCCGCAGCGTGGGTGGGCAGGCCGACCATGCAGCGTGGCGCCGTGCGGCATGACCCGCAACGGGCAGCTGCTCGGAAGCTTATCGAGCACGCTGCTGGATCCGCCACGACCTTCAAAACCTTTGAGGAGCAAGGCGGCCTCTGCAAGGCCGACTCGGCTAATCGGCTCAAGAGAGAGGCGGCGAGCCAAGCCAATTCTTCCATTAGAGGATGAAGCTGTTGAGGCTCCTCGGCATGTTGCCCTCGGCGCCTCACCAACTTCGGGGACTACTGTCGGAGTAATGGGCCGCGGGTAGGCAAACCGAGCCTGGACCTTTCAAAACATCGAGGCAGATGCGCCCTCAAGACCCCAAGATGAAGAGCCGCCTTACGAGTCGGCGGCGAGCCGCCGACCGCCCCTCAAGCCGAGTCGAGGCGGCCTCGAGATAAGCCGACTCCGGCCAGCGACTTCGGGAAGCCGGTGAGGAGTCTGGATTAGGGGTGTCCGGATAGCGGACTACCATCGTCGGCCGAACTATCATTTGCGGACTATCATCATCGACCGGACTCCAAGACTATGAAGATACAAGATTGAAGACTTCCCCGTGTCCGGATGGGACTTTCCTTGGCGTGGAAGGCAAGCTTGGCGATCTGGATATGTAGATCTCCTACCATTGTAACCGACTCTATGTAACCCTAGCCCTCTCCGGTGTCTATATAAACCGGATGGCTTTAGTCCGTGGGACAACAATCACAACAACCCTTACAATCATACCATAGGCTAGCTTCTAGAGTTTAGCCTCCTTGATCTCATGGTAGATCCACTCTTGTAAACATCCACAATATCAATATCAATCAAGCAGGACATAGGGTTTTACCTCCATCAAGAGGGCCGAACACAGGTAAACATCGTGTCCCTTGTCTCTGTTACCATCCGCCTAGGCCTTGATTGGGACCCCCTACCCGAGATCCGCGGTTTTGACACCGACATTGGTGCTTTCATTGAGAGTTCCTGCGTATGCGTCACCGATAGGCTTGATGGCCTCTTCAATCAACAACGAGCGCAGTCTGGTGAGACCTTTCTCCCGGACAGATCTTCGTATTCGGCGGCTTCGTCTGCGGGCCAACTCCTTGGCCATCCGGAGCAGATCGAAAGCTTCGCCCTGGCCGTCGAGTCAGGTTTGAAGCTTAAACTTCACGGCCGATATCGCGGGACTTGATCCTCGATGGATCTGAGCCACAGCCGAAGCGCCACGCTGTCACGATGGGCATGACCTAACTCGCCGCGGACGGCACCTTGGAAACGCACCGGATCCGCTCGACTCATAGCCGGAGCCGATCGCTCGAATCGAGGGCGGATGGCTGGACACCGCCTCGGGAGCCGCAATTTCTGGCGATGGGCCGAACACTTATCTTGTCCGCATAAAGCCCATGACTCCGAGGTGCGGACTCCGAACCTCTGCGCCCGAGCGGTCGAGTCGATTGGCGCCGATCATAAATTCACCGCTGCGGACATCTTTCGGACTCGCCCTTGGCGACATCATAAACTCATTGAAGCATCTCTCGCTATCCGAGAGCCTCGGCGAACTACGGCCAGGATGGTTAGAACGCGGATGACGAAGAAATTCAGACCACACCACCACCCGCCCGTAGCCACCGTCGGCGATTTAACCGACATACTCGACTACGACTACGAAAACATCGGCGATATGGACGGCGATGCGAGACTACAAGAACCGGTGCACGCTGAACCTTTGGAAGGCCACCTCATCACGGCGTATACATGGTGGACACCCGAAGGAAGCGATAACGAGGAACAACGGGACACGGCGAGAGGATAATCTCGCCGATAAAGAACCAAAAGCGGCGACGCAACGCGCGCCCCAAGTCCGCCTCAATCAAAGCAGCCTTCCTAACGACCCAGCGATAGAGCAGGGCAAGCCAGCCGACGACGAACAGGACGGGCGGATATTCAACCCCTTCACGAAGCAATCAATAGTCCGGCCACAACACGAGCATAAGAACATACGCAAAAGCTCGTCGCCACCGCAAGAAGTCTGAAGAAGGCGAAACGGAAGCTCAAAACAGCAGAAGACACGCTCAGAATGAAGTGGAGCAAAGTGTTCAAGACCGCAGACAAATATGGCAACGGCCATCAAACCAAGAGCTACCCGAAGCGCAAGTTGCTGCTAGAATTTGACGAGGAAGCCATCGAGCCTTCACAGTCAAAAATAAAGAGGCTGCTGGCGGATAGGCGGCGACAGCGAGCCCAAAAGCGACAAGCGGGGCTGCATACAAGCCGAATTATAATCCTGGTAAAATGGACGGCCCAACTAGGTCCATCTACGGGCCAAAAAAGAGGACCCCAGGAAGTAACATACCACGACAAGTGTTCGAAGACAGCGGCACACCCAAATACAGGGGCGCCGCACACCCGCTATGTTTCACCGATGAGGTCTTTGGATCATGAATTTCAGCGGGGTTTAAACCCATAAACATAGAGGCATCTGACGGCACAACAGACTTTGAGAGTGCGGATAGAAGACTACATACTACACATACACATGGCTAGAGGAGCGATCTCACGCCATAAAATACCTACCCCTCAAGCTCAAAGGGCCAGCTCGGCATTGGCTCAAAAGCCTCCCGAAAACACTGTTGGAAGCTGGGAAGAGCTTGAGGGAGCGTTTAGAACAAATTTTCAAGGGACTTATGTCCGCCCTCCGGATCGATGACCTGAGTCATATAACCCAACAGCCCGGAGAGTCGGTAGCATAATTCTGGAACAGGTTCCTTACCAAAAAGAACCAAATAGTCATTGTCCGGACGCAGAAGCCTTAGCAGCTTTTAAACACAACGTCAGGGCGAATGGCTCGCTTGACACCTCGCCAAGAGAAGCCAAGAACAATGGCGCGCTAACAAGCCTCATGACGCGCTTTTGCGAGGAGAAGACAGGTGGCTAGCAAGATGCAGCACCAATGACCCGAGTACATCCGAGATCGAGATGGAAGCGGAAAGTCACGGCGCAGGAAAGATCGGCGCGGAATAAAGAAAAAAAGCCCACAGTGGCACGGCGGTCAACGCCGGATTCAACTTCTCGGCGGACAATAAAACCACGGCCTCTGAAGGACAACAGAGCGAGCTATCAAATTTGAACAAAATTTTAGATCGGATATGTCAAATCCATAATACCCGGAAGGCACGCAAACCATACCAACGAAATTGTTGGGTTTTTAAACAGTCCGGCAGACTTAATGCGGACACAAAAACTCGATCATGGCGAGGACAACGAGCGAGCCCCACCAGCGAGCACCGGAAGTCAAAGGACTTTCCCTCGAGAAGTCAAAACAGTAAACTTGCTTCACGTGATAAACACGGAAAGCCAACACGGCACTCGCCAAGACAAGCGTCGGACGCTCCACCCCAGTGGACCAAGGTTGGATGTCAAAACCAATCACTTTCGACCATCTAGACTAGTCCAGAGTATCCGGGCGCAGGATAGAACGCCACGATATCGGATCCCATAATAGGCGGACTGCAATTAGCGCGGTGTCGATGGGCGGCGGCGATGACTTAAACCTGCTATATCCGGACACAATCCGCAAGTGGGGATAGACCCTATTACAATACGGCATAGCCGCACTTCCTTCAAAGGAGTGGCGCCGGGCTCTTAAGCCAGCTATCAAGCACCTTTGGGACGAAGCTCGCCCACTTCCATACAATACCACATCCCGCGTCTCTTACGCTTCAAATGCCCGGTCCACATGGCATCGTTTCATCAAAGGGTCGCCTGAGACCCCGGACACGGCTAGACGAGTCCGGAATAAATAAGCTAGGGGCTACCTAGCCGCACACCCCTTCATAAGGGTTTGCCCATACAAGCCACGATGAGCTAGCATAGGCTCAGCTTTCTTAACCTATATTTCAATTTTTATGAACTTCCTCGCACGATTTCTTTTCCAACCAAGTTCCTCTCTTTTTACAGATGAACAGCGTGCACACCCGTCCAGGATACGGCACTGCGCGAGAACCGGTAGCGCAGGCGTGCGGTAGGGACCCGTTGCAAGGACTCTTTTCAGACTAAGACCCTCGTAAACCTTTCTTACTGTCTCTTGTTGCTATAATCCCTAGTTTTTGATATAACCGAGTGGAGATCGGCGTTTTGACATCGGCGCGCCGATGAGAACCTGCCCGATACACTGGACACAAGGGGCTTAGGGCTTTGTTTTGCCGCTATTATAAAGACCGAACACCTTCGGGAGTGTTGATGTCTCGAGTTAGGCCTTATATGCATCAGCTCCGAATCATGTCTTTGGTCAAATGTTGGGTTTGCCCGGCTCCGTGTTTTGCTGCCTTCGTTTACGTATCATCGGCTAACGCGGCCGGAGAACTACTGCGATTGTGCCCCGATTAATTTGGCGAGCACCTCGATGAAAGCCGGCCGGTTGTCATGATACAGCGAGAGACTGGTCAACCACTCGATCGACCTTGGGAATGTTTAGGATTCCTCGCTTTGACGAAGGGCCGCTTCCCAGCCGGGCACATCTTATAACGTCCGGACACACCCGCCGGTGGTCGTTACTCTGGCGGGATCTAGACCGGCCCCACAGATCAATACTAGTCTTTCTCGCGCACTTTGTCCTCACTCGTGCGCTCGGGAGCAACTTCGGTCGGTCACCCATCATCGACACTACTCCAAGCTAAGCACGCTTGACTTTGGAGTTACTGTCGAATGGGCTACCGGAAAAGAAGAATTCCTTATTGATATGAGTAATCTATCATCCCTAATAAGCCAGGCTATTACATACACCCCCACTCGGAGGAACCGGCGTCCTCGTTGGGCCCGCGAACGTTCCCTCTTGGCACAAGCGTCGTGCTTCCAGTCCGTACATGTGCCATGTCGGGTGCCTGACGGGTCACAAGCGTCATGAACAACATGACCACGCACTGTCGCAACCATCCGTGTAACCGCGAGGGTCGGCTCGATACCAACTTATAACGCCCGGACACCCCGCGGTGGTCGTTACTCTGGCAGATCTAGGCTGGCCCCACAGATCAATACTAGTCTTTTTCGCGCACTTTGTCCTCACTGCGTGCGCACAGGAGCAACTTCGGTCGGTCACCCATCGACACTACTCCAAGCTGAGCACGCTTAACTTTGGAGTTCTGTCCGAATGGGCTACCGGAAAATAAGGAATTCCTTATTGATATGAGTAGTCTATCATCCCTAATAAGCCAGGCTATTACACATATGCGCCCCGAATTCGGAGAGCACGGTGCCCCCAGGGGCTATGTCGTAGCCCCACCCTCGAACTCCATGGCTAAGTGAAAGTGATAAAGCATTATAGTCTGGTTGCCTCGTTTGCTACGCTACCACCTCCTTTACAGGACCGAGACGTCAGATTAAGTGTGAAAATGCACTATTTTTTGCGAACACCCCCGCACCCTTGTGCGTGGGGGCTGAAGCCAACGACTGCCATCTTTCAGGTTATACATACGTATACATGAACGGCCGCAAAGGAGATATTCTATTACTTGAACACACAAGTATAAAAGGCGCTTACATCATAAAAATCGTTTTTACATTATATAAACGTTCATTCGAACGTAACATTTTTCGAGCACTGCGACTCTATTACACGAGCACCAGGCAGCACTTCGCCAAAATAGTGCTCGGCGGGTAGCCGGTTATTATCCGAACCCGGGGTCGCAACAGCGGTGGCATCCATCTCCGTCCAATGTGTCTTCACACGGGCAAGCGCCATCCGCGCACCCTCTATGCAGGCCGACCGCTTCATCGCCTTGATATGCGGCACCGCCCCAAGAAATTGTTGCAATAAGCCAAAGTAACTCTTTGGCTGGGGCCTATCCGGCCGGATATGGGTCACTATATCCGCCATAGCAAGCCCGGACAACCTATTTAGCTCAGCCCACTCAGCCAAACGGTCGGTCAGCGGAAGTGAATGCTCCGGACTATGGAATTGAGACCAAAACAGCTCTTCCGTCTGGTGATCCTTACGGCGAAAATGCTGGCGGCATCCGCCTTTTCGCTGCTAAGTCCATATAAGGTCCTCCGGACACCACAATTAGCCCAGGTGAGCATATTTTGAATCCGTGAACCTTGGCGCAGCGAAAAGGCTTGCTAGCTACAATCTCCCGGCTGGCGCAGCTCTTCCTTCATGGCCCGCATTGCAGGCGGGCATTCTTGGCTTCGCGGTGGCCTTCCGCAGATCTTCCTGCCCGCTAGGCGCTCCTTCCCAAGAGCCTCATTGCGGTCGGTGGCGTCTTTTAACTTCACAGCCATTTCGGCTACCTCTTCCCTGCTCCGCAGATGTGCGGCCTTTTCGCCGCTAACTCCTCGGCGCCGAGGCTGCCGCATCACTCCTTCGGCCTGCTCCTTGGCTTGAGCAAGTTCGGCCCGAAGACTCTCCACGGCAGCGGCACTATCTGCATTTCACGCAAATTTTGTAAGGAGTTGGCTTGGCTCCCTTACCGGTGTCATGTGATAACACTTACCTTGCGACTCATCAAGTCGCTTTGTTGATCAGCGATGTCTTCATCGCCACATCGAGTTGCGCTTTAATTCAGCAACTCCATAAGTCGGCTGGCCCCGGACGACCGCCACCTACATAAGCGCGGACGGGAATTTATAACCTGCGATTTTGATCCTCGACGACGCTGTCGATATCGACAACCTACCGAGTCTCGGGGATACTATCTATACAGGCGCATTTATATGCAAAACTGTTAAAAGGTGTGTCATTTTACATACCTCAAACCCCGCCGATAAACTCGGCGGCATGATGCAACCCGCCTTGGCGAGACGCAATCCTTTCAATCACCACGCTCATCAATGCGTGCTGATCTTCGAGATAAACGCCTTCTCAGCAGATCCTTCACCGTACACCGTTGGTGCCGAACTATCCGGCTTTGCCACACTCGGGGCTCCCTCGTAGCGACACTTCAGGCTCGTCCGCCCTATCCAACGGCGCCCGGACGGGGCGTCTCGCTCTCTATCATCTCGGGCGAAGGTCCCCGAAGACGAGCTCATCTGCGAAGGGCGGAGATTCGAACTACAAGGTAAAACTTTTGTTATCCTCGAAGCACAAATAGGGATGTCCCTTATTATAAAACTCCTTTCTTTCTACTTACGGCTCGTTGGAGGCTGGCTCATTGAGGAGATTGTGCGCCGGGGCTTCCCAGACGCAGACCCTCCGGCGAATTTCTTCCCGTTTAGGGGCTTTTTGCCCTGGGTCCTCGGAGGCAGTCCTCTTCTCCCCTTGGTAGGAGGATTCTCGATCCCCCTCGTTCAAAAGCCTCCTTAGGCGAGGCAGTAGATTTCTGCTTTCCCTTCGCTTTCCTCCGGCGCAACCTCCGACATCCGGACCAGCACGGGATCCGGTCTCGGGAGGGGCGGACACCGTATTAATTTTGCTTCCGCTATACACTCCTATGTAAAGGAGATCGGTCATAAGGCGGATCATCGAAAGGCAAACAAAGCGGTATGTCCGGACTTGGAACTACTTAACTGAGTATCCGGCGATTGCAGCTTAGTCCGGCATCCTCGGTCGATTCGGGACGCACCTCTTGCGATCCGAAGAATAAGTTATACATCTCCGAGGTGTCATACCCATGAAGTGTTGAAGAATCCGTGGGCCCTCGGATTGAACTCCCATAGCCGGAGAGGACGGCGTTTGCGAGGCAGGAGACGCCTAATTAGCATAACCTGCATCACCACCACCATATCGATCTCCCTCGTTAAGAGATCTCGAATCCGGCCCTGCAGTAGGGGCACGTCCTTTGACGGCCCCCAGTTGAGCCCTCGGTTGACCCATGACATCAGTCGTCGTGGAGATCCCGGGCGGAATAGGGGCGGCGGCTTTTGTCTGCGGCCCCTCGGAACGGTAATATAGAACCACTCTTGCTGCCACAGGCCGAGCTCCTCTTGGAAGGAGCCGGCGGGCCTGGGCATCAGCTCTCCTACTTATGGCCGCCCGCCACACTCCGCAGCGCCCCGATCATCTTGGCGCCACATTGAAAGTCTTGACCACAGGCGAAGTGTGGGGACGCGGAGGAAGGCCTCGCAGATGACGATGAATGCGGATATATGGAGGATGGACTCCGAGCCAAGTCGTGGAATTCCAACCCATAGTAAAACATGAGCCCTCTCAAAAAGGATCCATCGGAAGCCTAAACCTTGACGGAGGTGGGATACAAAAGCGACATACTCGCCCGGGCTCGGGGTGGGGATGGCCTGCCCGTCGGCGAGCAGCCTGTCTGAAATTTCAAAAGACAGGTACTTGGCATCCCGCAGCTTTAGCACGTCCTCCTCCGTGGCGGAGGAGGGCATCCACCGACCACGGAGGTCGGAACGGACATCGTTGAAGGTCCGAAGCGCTCGAATCTAGAGCTCTAGGTGCTGGAACTTGGAGCGTGGAGAAGATTCAATGGTAGATTGAAGAAAAAGAAACGAGCCTTGGTCCCGTTATAAAGAGGGGGAATACCAAGAGTCGTCTCCGTGACTGTTTGGGACTCGCCGATAGAGGCGTGGCGAGCGGGCGTGATTGGGTTACCCACGCCCGTATTGATGAGAATCCGGATTAAGGGAAACACGATCTACGCCGACAAGGCGTGCCAAGGAAACCACTTAAGCTAAGCGCTGAGGTAGTAAAGTAAAAAACAATTCGAGTAATGGCTTAGTAGTGGTGTGACGTCATGCCACGGAAAACGTCAGCAGATTGAGCTTGTGTATATATTATTATTCTCTCTACGGTGGAATGTGGAATTTATTTTGCGAGCGGACACTATCTGGTGTTCCCAATCTTCTATCATTTGGAGGAGGAACCCGCCTTGCAATGCCAAGCAATATACACGCCGGATTTATCGTCATTGAAGCCTGGTTCAGGGGCTACTAAGGGAGTCCTGGATTAGGGGGTGTCCGGATAGCCGGACTACCATCATCAGCCGAACTATCATTTGCCGGACTATCATCATCGACCGGACTCCAAGACTATGAAGATACAAGATTGAAGACTTCCCCCCGTGTCCGGATGGGACTTTCCTTGGCGTGGAAGGCAAGCTTGGCGATACGGATATGTAGATCTCCTACCATTGTAACCGACTCTATGTAACCCTAGCCCTCTCCGGTGTCTATATAAACCGGATGGCTTTAGTCCCTAGGACAACAATCATAACAACCCTTACAATCATACCATAGGCTAGCTTCTAGGGTTTAGCCTCCTTGATCTCATGGTAGATCCACTCTTGTAAACATCCACAATATCAATATCAATCAAGCAGGACGTAGGGTTTTACCTCCATCAAGAGGGCTCGAACCTGGGTAAACATCGTGTCCCTTGTCTCCTGTTACCATCCGCCTAGACGCACAGTTCGGGACCCCCTAACCGAGATCCGCCGGTTTTGACACCGACACCGGCTATGGGGAGTCGGCCCGCGACTCCAAACACCTCCTGCCTATGCGACTACGGACGGGATGGGATGAGGCCGCCTCGCAGCCCATCCCTGCCCCGTTCACAAAGGGCAGCATAGCCCACAGAGCGTCGTCTTGGCGGAGATCTCCGTCCGCGCTGCATCATGCCACGCCGGCCACGACATCAACCCGTGGGCGATCCACGTACCCACGACGGCTGTCTGCACGACCGAAGACGGTGGGACCGCTTTGTCGGCGGGAGTGTAGAAAACGGCAAAGCGCCCTAGACGGACCGGCGGGAGTCGGCCTCCAAGAGTCGGCCGGCCCTCCCACGGCTCAAGCGCCATTAACCGCACAAGACAGGAATGGCACAAATGATCGTCCGTCAGCGGCGGCTTTGTTGCCATGACCCCATGACCAAGCTCGCGTCATTAGAAGCATAGCTCTGATAATCCATAACCGGCAAGACCCACTGCGGCGGACAAGGGCTGTCGGCCCCATCTTTGGACCGTCGTGGGGCCCACTAGTCGGCGGGCCCCCCAGTCAGCGGAGAAGACAGCGACTGAGAGGCGGCGGCTGGGACTGCGCGCCACCGGATTACCATTGGACCCCGGGGTAGGCCTATATAAACCCCGGGGCACCCATGCAAGAGGTTGGACCCTAGTAGTTTTAGACACACATAGAGGAAGAGAAGAGCTAGCCGTGCCCTTCTCCTTCCTCACCCCGAACAACTCAAGGAGCACCCTTGTACCCACTTTGCCATAGTGATCATGCGGAGACCCCGCAGAGCAGCGATGGGGTGTTATCTCCACGGAGAGCCACAGGCTGGGTAAGATTCGGCCGGCGTGCATGCCTTCGCCTCATCCCGTTTCGAGCACCGCGACGTTCTACTCGCCCCCACCATGATAAGCGATCCTTTGGCATATGTCGCACCCAACCCCCGACAGTACGATCACCTGCATAATATTTGTGGCAGTTATAGGAAGATATTAAAGTACTCCCTCCGATCTATATTAATTGACCCACACTTAGTACAACTCTAGTACAAAGTTGTACCAAGTGTGCATTAGTTAATATGGATCGGAGGGAGTAGTATATTTGACCATGTGGATGCTATTTACGTGTTAATCAAAGACAATTGTACTCAATGCATAGCAAGATAGAACAAAAAAATGTCACATGGTACCATATGGATGCTATTTACTTATTTGGCTTGCTGTGGTTTAGATAAAAGACTTTTAGCATTCATAATAGTTCTTAAGCAATGCAAATATAAGCACATGGTACATGTAGAGCAATTAATTGAAGAGCTCGATTGTCGATCAAACCATTTACGTGAAACATATAAAATTACTCGTGAACTGTTCTTATTTGATGATCTTTGGTACCCTCTTTGTAATTCTTGACAATTTTGCCTCGGCCTTCACATATCAACAATCTTCGAACTGTGTGTCACTTGCAACCTTGTGAAGATGTGGCTTGAAAATATCAGAAGATCTCTCTCAGCCTACAATGCTCACCTTATTGCAATTTGGAAAGGACATGATGGCAACCAGAACATTAGGAACAGAATAATGGTTGCCAATCCAAGATTATACCAAATCCAGTCTTGGAACTGAATGAACAGTTCTTAGGCCTGCTCATATAAATTTGCATGGTCCATTTAAATCATTGTATCATCTTGTAAGTAAACCAGAACAAATGGCCGACTAAGTGGCAGCATCACTCGATTTAGCATAGCCCTGAATGCAACTATTAGAGAAATAAGCCACAAATGGGGGGTCAAATTTATCAGAAATCCAAATCATTGGCTCTGGAAATCCAAATCAACCATGAAGATCAAAGTTTTTGGCTGGCTATTGCTCTCGGACCGTTTAAACACAAGGAATATGCTTAAACGACGCCACTACAACATCGGGAACAATCATGATTGCATTCTATGCGGGCAGCACATTGAGGAAACCCTAGAGCATTTGTTCTTTGGATGTTCTATCAGCACCCAATGTTGGGCCACTCTAGGTATTGCCTGGCAACAAGGGGGGACTTGTCTTTCCAAAATCTCAATGACGAAAGACACTTGGGGGAGACCACTCTTCATGGAAGTTTTCCTTCTGGCGGCGTGGAGCATATGGAAAGAAAGAAACAACAAACACTTTAGAGGGATTGCACCGTCCCGTGCTGCTTGGCTTAGTAGATTCAAGGTTGATTTTTCACTCCTAGCTTATAGAGTTAAGGAGAAGCACAAAAACTTTATTCCTTTGCTTCTGTCCTCACTCCAATAAAGTAGCCTTTCTGTCCTTTCCCAAAGGGAAATGGATTTGTAAGTAACCATGTAACTTTATCACCCTCATTTAATTGATTCTTTCGCAGTGGGGGGTTCCCCTACTGTTTACGGTCAAAAAATATATCAGAAATAGCACGCATAGATTCTGCCATATAATATCAAACGCTAAAAGATTCCGGCAACAATGGAAGTGGATGGAACAGAAATAACCTGGAAGGATAGAATTCAGCGTATATACGCTCTAGTATTTGTTGGATCCTAAGTAGCCTAGAACAATTTTATAGCTGAGAGACCTTTAAAGAACTAACACGTCCATATAATTGAGAAAATAAAAATCAAATATCAACAACGCAAGTATATGGACTGAATACTTGCTCAGATTAATATATTCATTCAGACTTGTCACTGAATACCAGACACATGACATGTCTCTCATAACCAAATAACCAATTCAGTTTTGTATCAGAAATGAGGTACAACTTATGACTCCTATTAGTCCATACATTTGAAAAGAAGAGTATTACTTTGCCACAAACCACAAAAAACACAATCCAAGATATGGTTGATTACCTGACCATCTCTTGCTGCCTGGAAAAAAGGTTCCTGACCGTGACACCGCTTGGAGCCTCTTGATAATGTGACAATTTTTGTCGAGCTAAACAATCAACAGGGAGAGAAAACCAGCATAACGACCTGAAGATCAGAGACAGAAGACACATACATAAACATGGATAACTGTGAGAAAATTGATGATCAGAGACAGAGGAGTAGGGAGAGGGATGCACCTGGCAATGGCCTTCATTGCCCGCTTCTGGTGTCCCGAGCCAGTCCAAGGCTTGCCACCGCTGCTGCTGCAGAAGCAGCCGTCGGGCGCACTGCAGAATCGGGGGTGGCACAACTCGACTCGTGCTTCGCCTGCCAATCGCCGGCAGTTAATGAAGAAGAGGAGAGGGGTTAGGGTTTGGGTTTGGAAAGGAGACTGAGAGAGCAAGAGAGAACTGAGACGGGCTAAGAGGAGAGCCGTACTTCTCCTACCGAGTGCACGCGAGGACGATGGCAACGGCGACGACGCCGGGGATGCGGACGACGGGATCCGGCAGGCAGGGAGGAGGAGCCGGCGGCGGCGTGGGGCAGCTAGGGTTGGCGGGTTGAGTCTGAGCCTTGCCGCCCCGCAAAGCCCTTGGGCTTCGGGGAGAAGGAGCACACGGAGCTCAAGCTCGTCCATGGCGATGGAGAGGAGCGCCGTGGTTGGTGGGAGGAATAACGCGGGCGCGGGAGCCGCCCCCGCCGTCGCCAGATGAGGAGCGAGCGAGAGAGAGGAGGTTGTGTGGGAGGGAGGGAGATGCGGGGGGAAGAGGAGCGAGTGTGGGGAGCGGCAACGGCGGCGGCGGCCGGCGGCGGCGGGGCAGGGAGGGGCGCGGGAGGGAGAGAGAGAGGCGGGCGCGGGAGGGGGAGAAGGAGGCGAGCTGGAAGGGAAGGGGAACGACGGTCTCTACGGTCTCGCCCCTGCATGCGCTATCAGATATTTTCTCAGCCAAGTGAAATGACGAGAATGCCCTCGGCGGGGCAGCGTAATTACGCGCGGTGGCACGGCCGGGCGGGACACGGCTGTAGGAAAAATATCCGATGGCTGGAGACGACCGGGTAAACATCCGACGGCTGGAGACGACCGAGCCCGAGATCCAACGGCCATTGCGCGCCAGGGAGCCAGATCGGGCGGTCCACAATCCAAACGAACGGGAGAGCTCCATTTTGCTTCGGACTCTAATAAGGGGATGTGGGCGTTCTCATGGACATGCGTACACGCCTTTTGATCTAAAGCATGCAAGTTTCACCAGACATCTCTGCAACAAAACTTGCCAATCAACGGAGAGAGAGGGAGGGAGGGAGAGAGAGAGAGAGACAGCCGCCACAGGAATATCTCCGGCGGCCACAAGTACGCCGCACTTTGTGTCATGTGCCGTTATTCACCTGCCTGGCGTCGAATACTCGAGTCACAATACTCGACAACTTGACACCGGTGCTCAGCGGCTATGATGGGCCGTTTCGCTAGGCAGTAGTACTAGTCCTAGAGTCCTGCAAATAGGATGCATTGTCCTGGAGCACCTTGCAGTGTCGCGCCGGTACGTAGCACGTACAGTAGCTCATTTGCATGAGGGCACCGTAGATTATGGGCCGGGCAGAAAGAGCGTTGTGGCATGTGCAGTGTCTGCCGCCCTTGTCGAACCAGTCCCAGTTCCTTTATGCATGCATGCACTCTGTCGACCTGCTGCTGATTCACTCATCATAATCTGTCGACGCGCTCGCCTTCTTCCCAACCCTGCCCACCCACCCACCAACTTTCGATCTAGGAGGTCTCCTAGATAATGGAAATACCCCGGCTGCCGTTGCGAAAGTCTGTTTACCAAAGCATGGCGTGTTCCTTCTTTTGAACCCAGTACGGTTCCCGGTTCAACCCACCAAATCCTGCCCGACCGGTCGTCGATCGCACAGATGCATGCCGCCCGCGGGAGTTTACGCCGATCCACGAATTCAGTGCCAAGCAGAAACTTCGTGCACGATTCGTAGAGCTTGCCGCAAGACCGCATACTCCGCATCTGGGTTTGGCCGTTTGGGTAAGTCGTCAAGTCAGCTGGGTTTGAGATTTCACGCATCATATCTTTCCTCAAAGTTGCATAACAGTGTCATGTCTTCTTTTCTTTCGGAGGGCATGCATACCAATCTGATGTCAGCCGTTGCTTGTGCTTAGGGCTGTAAGAAAAGGGAATAAGTCAAACTATCTTGTTTTTTTATATTATCATCATTTTGACTAAAATAGTATTTCATAAGAGCAATGTTAGTGCATCTACAGCCCGACCTGTTAAATCCGTCTCATACGCCCGGAAGGGCCGCCCGGTCACTATTCGATCATGTTTTTTTGACCCCATACGTGCGCCTTAAACGGGCCTCAAATGTCCGGGCTGACCGGCACCCCTCATATCCAGCCCAAATATGGGGGCACTCGGGCGCGCCCGGGCATGATACGTCTCCGTCGTATCTATTTTTTATAACGCTTTTCCTCTTGTTTTGGACTCTAATTTGCATGATTTGAATGAAACTAAACCCGGAATGACTTTGTTTTCAACATAACTACCATGATGTTGTTTTTATGCAGAAATAAAAATTCTCGGATTGGAACAAAACTTTGCGAGGATTTTTTATTCAATAAAAGAGAATTTCTGAAGCCAAGAACCACCGGAGGGGGGCATCTGGGTGGGCACAACCCACCAGGGCGCCCCCCAGGCGCGCCCAGGTGGGTTGTCCCCACTTGGTGGCACTGCAGACCCTAAAACCGACGCTATAAAATCACATATTTCCAGAAAAAAATCAGGGAGAAAGAATTATCGCGTTTCACGAGACGGAGCCGCCGCCACCTCCTGTTCTTCATCGGGAGGCCAGATCAATAATCCGTTTGGGGCTCCGGAGAGGGGGATCTTCGATCTTCGTCATCACCAACCCTTCTCCATCGCCAATTTCATTATGCTCCCCACCGGGAGTGAGTAATTCATTCGTAGGTTCGCTGGTCGGTGAAGAGTTGGATGAGATTTATCATGCAATCGAGTTAGTTTTGTTAGGGCTTGATCCCTAGTATCAAATATGTTCTGAGATTGATGTTGCTATGACTTTGCCATGCTTAATTCTTGTCACTTTGGGCCCGGGTGCCATGATTTCAGATCTGAACCGTTTATGTTATCACCACTATATCTATGTTCTAGATCCGATCTTGCAAGTTATAATCACCTACTACGTTTTATGATCCGGCAACCCCGAAGTGACAATAGTCTGGACACTTCCTGGTGATGACCGTAGTTTGAGGAGTTCATGTATTCACCGTGTGTTAATGCTTTGTTCCGGTTCTTTATTAAAAGGAGGCATTAATATCCCTTAGTTTTCAATAGGACCCCGCTGCCACAGGAGGGTAGGACAAAAGATTTCATGCAAGTTCTTTCCATAAGCACGTATGACTATTTGCGGAATACATGCCTACATTATATTTATGAACTGGAGATAGTGCCGTATCACCCTAGGTTGTAACTATCACATGATGAATATCATCCAGCAAATCACCGATCCAATGCCTGCGAATTTCTCTTATATTGTTTCTACTAAGTTACTACTGCTACTGTTACTATTGCACTTGCTACAAAATCATTGCTATCACTGTTACCGTTACTGTTGCTGCTAATACTATCAAAACTATCATACTACTTTGCTACTGATCACTTTGCTGCAGATAATTAATCTCCAGGTGTGGTTGAATTGATAACTCAGCTGCTAATACTTGCAAATATTCTTTGGCTCCCCTTGTGTCGAATCAATAAATTTGGGTTGAATACTCTACCCTCGAAAACGGTTGCGATCCTCTATACTTGTGGGTTATCAAGACCTTTTTCTAGCGCCGTTGCCGGGGAGCATAGCTATATTTGTTGAGTAACTTGGGATTATTATCAAATTGTCATTATGAAGAATCTGAAGGATGCTAAGACTAAGATTTTCATCTAAGACGAGGGGAGGTAAGGAACTGCCATCTAGATCCGCACTTGATCCACCTTCTGTTATAAGTAAACTTGCAACACCACCACATGCTATTAATTCTGATATGTCGCAAGTTATTGATGATGCTACTTCTGCTATGAATGCCACTCATGATGATGCTAGTACCTTCCTTGATGATAATGTGCCACTAGGTGAATCTCTTGATGAACAAATTGCTAAAGTAAGACAACATGAGATTGTTGAAACTGATGAAGAGCTTGAAACTGAAAATCTTGAAACACCTATTAGAACTAGCCTTCCTAGATAGGAATTGCCAAAGGTACCGGAAGGTTATGTTATGGATGAGGAGGCAGCTAGGGATATTCTTGCTTGTAAGGATAGAGATGATCTAGAAAAATTGCTATGCAAGTATAAAGAGAAGACTTTGAATGCTAAAATTAAATGTGATCCACAGTTTGCTACTTCGCCTACTTTGTTGACGATAAGGATTATGAATTCTCTGTCGACCCAGAGTTGATTACTTTGGTTGAATCTGATCCTTTACATGGTTATGAAACTGGAACTGTTGTGGCACATCTTACTAAGTTGAATGACATAGCCATCCTTTTTGCTCATGATGAGAAAATTCGCAAATTAGTTCCGTTCTCATTAAAGGGTGATGCTAAATCTTGGTACAATACTCTTGCTCTTGGTTGTGTCCGTAGTTCCCAGGACATGATTTATTACTTCTTAGAAAAATATTTCCCTGCCCATAAGAAACAAGATGCCTTATAGGAAATATTTAACTTTGTGCAAATTGAAGAAGAGAGTCTACCACAAACTTGGGGGAGGCTTCTCCAATTGCTTAATGCTTTGCCGGATCATCCTCTTAAGAAAAATGAAATACTCGATATCTTCTATAATGGACTAACCAATGCTTCTAGGGATTTCCTAGATAATTGTGTTGGTTGTGTTTTCAGGGAATGAACTATTGGTCAAGCTGAAGAATTATTGAATAACATATTGAAAAATTATGATGATTGGACTCTTCCTGAACCACCACCTAAACCCACTCCGAATAAGAGGGGTATCTTATATCTCAGTCCTAAAGATATGCAAGAGGCAAAGAAATCTATGAGAGAAGAAGGTATTAAAGCTGAGGATGTCAAAAATTTACCTCCTGTTGAAGAAATACATGGGCTTGATACACCACCACCACCTATGGTGGTAGAGGTAAATTCTCTAATGAAATTCAATGATAATGATAATCCTCACAATATGCACCCTAGTCAATGCCTTTATGAGTTTGAACATTACATTAGAAAGCAAGATCACTTCAATGCAAATGTTATGAAACAATTTAAATACAATTATGATATGGTTGCTCGCTTGAGTGACTTGTTATTTAGATACAATGCAACGATGATTTCCCCCTCCGGGAGGGAAGTTCCCTCGGCCGAATCGCTCCGCTGGAGGGCAAAAGTGCTCCTGCCCAAGTTCCGCCTCGAGACGGCGGTGCTCCGTCCCGAAAGTCCTATCCTCATTTTTTCTAGGTCAAAATGACCTATATACCAGAAGATGGGAACCGCGGGTGGGCCTGGGTGAGCACAACCCACCAGGGCGCGCCTAGGTGGGTTGTGCCCACCTGGTGGGCCCCCATTGGTAGTTATTTGCTCAAATATTCCTCAAATATTCCATAAAAAGATCCTCGTGAAGTTTCAACTCATTTGGAGTTGTGCAGAATAGGTAGCCTGACGTAGCTTTTCCAGGTCCAGATTTCCAGCTGCCGGAATTCTCCCTCTTTGTGTATACCTTGCATATTATGAGAGAAAAGGCATTAGAATTACTCCAAAAAGCATTATTATGGATAAAAACATCATAAATAACAGTAAGAAAACATGATGCAAATGGACATATCAACTCCCCCAAGCTTGGAGCTCGCTTGTCCTCAAGCGAAAACCAAAATCGAAAAGCATGTCCACATGCTTTGAGAGAGAGGTGTCCAAAAAACAAAATAAGGACATAGAAGCATTATGTTCATTATTATAACATCAACAAATTTAAACATAAGACTTTTATCATAGAACTTTTATCATAGACTTCCCATGAATAAGTGATAATTCATCACACAATCGAAGTATAAAGCAAAAACTTTATTAAAAACCAACAAACTATGTTCTTAGTCAACTTTGCAACTACAATTCATCATCTTTTCGGGAAGGGTCACTTATCGGAGCCTTAAGGCAAGTCCACATACTCAACCATCATATAGTCTTGTATGATTACTAACACTCACCGTGTACACATGAGCAAAACGTTTCAACCGGACACATAGAAAGATCGGGGCTTATAGTTTCGCCTCTCAACGTATTCACCTCAAGGGTGATGTCAACAATAATAACTCATGTTATCTATATTCAACTAGACATATGTGCCTAGATCTTTCCTCACCACATGATGCTTGCCAGAGGAGAAAAATAAAAAGGAATAGAAGGAAAACTTTGACTCTTTGCATAAAAGTAAATACATAAAAGTAAAAGATCGGCCCTTCGAAGAGGGGAGCAGAGGTTGCCATGCGCTTATTTGTTTGTATGCTCAACCCCTTAGTGCAAAAGAACGTCACGTTACATTGCCCCTTGTGATAGCGACCTTTATTATGAAGTCTATCGCTTTTATTCTTCACCATCACAAGTTCGTGCAACGCTCAATTTTCTCTTACACTAAATGATCTCACACATTTAAAAGCAATTTTTATTGCCTTTTTGCGCTGATGAAAACTTACTTGAGGGATCTTGCTCAATCCGTATGTAGGTATGGTGGACACTTGAAAATAAGATTTGGGTTTAAGGGTTTTTTGGATGCACAAGTAGTATCTCTACTTAGTGCAGAATTTTTGGCTAGCAAAGATAGGGGCAAACACCACATGTTGAAGGATCTATGACAATATGACTTCTATGTGAATATAAACAAACATAAACCATTAAGTTATCTTCCTTGTCCAACGTCATCAATTTTGGCATATAATATTTTGATGAGGGCTCACAATCACAAAATATTTCTAGGATAGTATATTTATATGTGAATCTTCTCTTCCCTTATTAATTCTTTCATGAATGGCATCATTGACGAATGCTATGTTTGTCAATCTCTAATAAAATTTTCTACTTATACTTTTCCTTATATGGTGTCATCACCTACCATAAGATTAGTATATGATCTTCTTGGTTTATTTAATTTCTTTTATTTAATTCCTTTCTCTTTTTCTTTCTTATTTCTTTTCTTTTATTTGCAACATGAAAGTAAAGAAAGCAAAAACTCAAACTAAACTTTATTATATGACTTGCACACGATTACACGGATAGATCACTAAGCAAACTCTCAAACAAGAAAGGATCGAACTAAAATTTTATTCTTCTAAAGCAAAAGATCGAACTAAAATAAGTAAAGGTAAAAAGATAGTGGGATGATACGATACCGAGGCACCTTCCCGAAGCTTGGTGAAAGCCAAGGGGAGTGCCCATACCCGATACTTAATTCTCCTTTGGTGGTGAAGAAGATGGTAGTGGTGGTGGTGAAAAAGTAGAGGGTTTGCCCTTCACTTCCTCCAGTTTCTAACGGAGAATAAAATTATCTATCCTCAACTCATCGTTATATATCGCGAGTTTTATTATCTTCTTGTATAACACCTCCATGCTTTTGTTTTTGAACAGGGGAGGAACCGATTCATCTCCATCTTCTTCGGAGGTCCAGCTATAGTGCCTCTCATCCCTAGAGTCTTGGGAAGACATATTTTCAGATCTAACAGGAAACAGCAAGAAAAGAGAACAGAGGATTTCTCCACGATACGTGGTTAACAGGTTCGGGAAGTATATATCGATTTTTTTATGTTGGGGGACAAGCAAACTGTAGAAAAACGGAGTCCGGAAGGTGTCGCAGGTGGGCACAACCTGGCGCGCCCTGGTGTCTTGTGCCCACCAGGGTACGCTTGCTGGAAGTTTCTTATTTTCCTCTAAATATTCCAAAAACTGATAAAAATATTTTTGCGGATTTTTTGGAGTCTGTTTACTTACCGTATCATGTACCTCCTTATTTTCACGATTCTGGAATGTTCCGGAAGGGATATTTTATGTGTTCTTCTGGTGTCAAAGTTTGGATAATATTACTTTCAACATTAATGGGCGTACCTGAGATATAATGTTTTATTCGTTTCCCATTGACAACCTTCGGGTTAGTACCTTCGGCATTATTTATTTTGATGGCTCCAGACCGATAAACCTCCTCGATGACATATGGGCCTTCCCATTTTGAGAGGAGTTTTCCTACAAAGAATCTGAAATGAGAGTTGTACAAAAGAACATATTCTCTGACATTAAACTCACGCTTTTGGATTCTTTTGTCATGCCATCTTTTAACTTTTTCTTTGAATAATTTTGCATTGTCATAAGCTTGGGTTCTCCATTCATCTAATGAGCTAATATCAAATAACCTCTTTTCACCGGCAAGTTTGAAATCATAATTGAGTTCTTTGATTGCCCAATATGCTTTATGTTCTAACTCAAGAGGCAAATGACAAGCTTTTCCATAAACCATTTTATAAGGAGACATACCCATAGGATTTTTATATGTTGTTCTATAAGCCCAAAGTGCATCATCTAATTTCTTAGACCAATTCTTCCTGGACCTATTGACAGTCTTTTGCAAAATTAATTTTATTTCTCTATTGCTAAGTTCAACTTGACCACTAGACTGAGGATGATAAGGTGATGCAATTCTATGGTTAACGTCATATTTGGCAAGCATTTTACGGAAAACACCATGAATAAAGTGTGAACCACCATCAGTCATTAAATATCTAGGGACTCCAAACCTTGGAAAAATAACTTCCTTAAGCATTGTAATAGAGGTGTTATGATCAGCACTACTGGTTGGAATAACATCTACCTATTTAGTAACATAATCAATAGCAACCAAAATATGTGTATACCCATTAGAGGAAGGAAAAGGTCCCATGTAATCAAATCCCCAAACATCAAATGGTTCAACAGCAAGTGAATAATTCATAGGCATTTCTTGACGCTTACCGATTTTACCTATTCTTTGACATTCATCACAAGATAAGACGAACTTACGGGCATCCTTGAAGAGAGTAGGCCAATAAAATCCAGATTGCAATACCTTGTGAGCAGTTCTATCTCCAGCATGATGCCCTCCATAACCTTCGGAGTGACATTTCTGTAGGATTTATCCCTGTTCATGCTCAGGTACATAACGTCTAATAATACCATCCACTCCTTCTTTATAAAGATGTGGGTCATCCCAAAAGTAGTGTCTTAAATCATAGGAGAATTTTTTCTTTGGATGGCATGTAAAGCTAGGTGGTAAATATTTAGCAACAATGTAATTAGCATAGTCAGCATACCAAGGAGTACTATGAGCAACATTTATTACAGCTAACTACTCATCAGGAAAGCTATCATCAATAGGTAGTGGGTCATCAGGCAAATTTTCGAGCCTAGATAAATTACAGCTACGGGGTTCTCGGCTCCTTTTCCATCAATTATATGTAAATCAATCAATCAATGTACTAAAACGTCTTAATGATCTCTGTGATTTTTTTGAAATTAAAAAGGCCCTCCTTTGGTAACATGTATGTTCACCGCGGGATAATTAATTTAACATGCATCGTAGTTGCGGTGGATTCGCGGTGTGTGTGTGGGTGTGTGCGTCTGGGGGTGGCGGGTGGCTCGCAGTACACTACGAGTTGTGAGCCGCCGTGTGGGTTGGCCGTTTTGTCAGGTAGGCCGGTGCCACATCAGAGCCTTGAAATCGCTATTTAAAACATTACAGAACCCTTTCATACATAAATGTTTTGGCCACGTGCAGTCGATGGTTGTCCTACACGACACTCGATACTTGCGTGTGATGCTTTCTGTGGGCCCGCGAGGTCGTCGTCCATCAGTTTGACGAATAGCCGGTGGTGAGGTTAATTTGACCAGCAAGGTAGAATCTGTTTTGTTTGTGTTATGGTGGTATATAGTACGCGTCGAAGAGGTGGGAGGGGGCTAGAATATATACTATATGTACGCGTCCGTGAACAAGTACACCTCACTCAGTGTCGGGACTTTTTGGTTACCAAGGCACGTGCCACATCAAAATTGTGAAATTGGTTATTCAAACATCACACAACACCTTTTTGGGCCACATGCATATCCTAGCTAGGACACTCGCGTGCGACGCTTCCATCTATGGGCCCACGAGGCCATCATCGATGCATGCATGCATCACTTTGACCTACATCGGGAGAGGTTAATTAATTTCACCATCGATGAGGATTCTTTTGGGTTGTACCTATATTACGACAGGAGCATATATATAGTATGTGGTGAAGAGGGGGGAAGGGGACTGTCGGTGTCAAAACCGTCGGATCTCGGGTAGGGGGTCCCGAACTGTGCGTCTAGGCGGATGGTAACAGGAGACAAGGGACATGATGTTTTACCCAGGTTCGGGCCCTCTTGATGGAGGTAAAACCCTACGTCCTGCTTGATTGATATTGATATTGTGGATGTTTACAAGAGTGGATCTACCACGAGATCAAGGAGGCTAAACCCTAGAAGCTAGCCTATGGTATGATTGTAAGGGTTGTTGTTCGAGTCCTACGGACTAGAGCCATCCGGTTTATATAGACACCGGAGAGGGCTAGGGTTACATAGAGTCGGTTACAATGGTAGGAGATCTACATATCCGTATCGCCAAGCTTGCCTTCCATGCCAAGGAAAGTCCCATCCGGACACGGGGCGAAGTCTTCAATCTTGTATCTTCATAGTCTTGGAGTCCGGTCGATGATGATAGTCCGGTGATGGTAGTTCGGTGATGATGGTAGTCCGCTATCCGGACACCCCTAATCCAGGACTCCTCGGTAGCCCTGAACCAGGCTTCAATGACGATAAGTCCGGTAGCGTATATTGCTTGGCATTGCAAGGAGGTTCCTCCTCCGAATGATAGAAGATTGTGAACACCAGGATAGTGTCCGGCTCTGCAAAATAAATTCCATATTCCACCGTAGAGAGAATAATATATACACAAGTTCAATCTGCTGACGTTTTCTGCGGCATGACATCACGCCACTACCAAGCCATTATTTAAATCGTTTTTACTCTACCACCTCAGCGCATTTAGCGAAGCGGTTTCCTTGGCACGTCTTGTCGAAGCAGAGATCGTGTTTCCCCTTAATCCGGGATTCTCATTAATACGGACGTGGGTAACCCAACCGTGCCCGTTCGCCACGCCCCCTCTATCGAAGGCGAGTCCCAAACGGTCACGGAGACGGCTCTTGGTATTCTCCCTCTTTATAACGGGACCAAGGCTCGTTTCTTTTCTTCGATCCTCCATCGAATCCTCTCCCGCCCAAGTTCCAGCACCTAGAGCTCCAGGTTCGAGTGCTTGGACTTTCAACGATGTCGGTTCCGACCTCGAGGGCGGTGGATGCCCTCCTCCGTCACGGAGGAGGACGTGCTAAAGCTGCAGTAGGCCAAGTACCGGCTTATGAGATTTCACAGGTTGCTGCGAAGGGCAGGCCATCCCCACCCCGAGCCCGGCGAGTATGTTGTTTTCGTATCCCACCTCCGCCGGGTTTAGGCTTCCGATGGATCCTTTTGTGAGAGGGCTCATGTTTTACTATGGGTTGGAATTCCACAATTTGGCTCGAGTCCATCCTCCATATCTCCGCATTTATTGTCGTCTGCAAGCCTTCCTCGCGTCACCCTCACTTCGACCTGTGGTGAAGACCTTCAATGTGGCGCCAAGATGATCGGGGCGTCAGCGGAGTGTGGCGGGCGACCATAAGTAAGAGGGCGATGCCCGTGGCCCGCTAGCTCCTTCAAGAGGAGCTCGGCCCGTGGCAGCAAGAGTGGTTCTATATTACCGTTCCGAGGGGCCGCAGACAAAAGCCGCCGCCTTATTCCGCCGGGGCCTCCACGACGGTTGATGTCGTGGGTCAACCAAGGAGCTCAACTGGGGCCGTCAAAGGGCGTGCCCCACTGCAGGCGGATTCGAGATCTCCAAACGAGGGAGGTCGATATGGTGGTGGTGATGCAGGTTATGCTGATTAGGCGTCTCCGCCACGCAAGCGCCGCCCTCTCCGGCTATGGGAGTTTAATCCGAGGGCCCACGGATTCTTCAACACTTCATGGGCATGACACCCCGGAGATGTACAAATTATTCTTGAATCGCAAGAGGCGCGCTGGAATTGACCGAGGATGCTGGCCTAAGCTGCAATCGCCGGATACTCAAGTAAGTAGTTCGAGTCGGACATACCGTTTGTCCGCCTTTTGATGATTCGCCTTATGACCAACTTCCTTCTACAGGAGTGGATAGCGGAAGCAAAATTGATATGGTGTCGGCCCCCTTCCGGGACCGCGGATCCGTGCTGGTCCGGATGCTTGAGGTTGCGCCTTGAGAGGAAGGCGAAGGGGAAGCGGAAAGCTCTTGCCTCGCCTAAGGAGGATCTTGAAAGAGGGGATCGAGAATTCCTCCCTCCAAGGGGAGAAGAGGACTGCCTCCAAGGACCGGGGCAAAAGCCCCTAAGCGGGGAAGAAATCTTTGCGGAGGTCCTGCGTCCAGGAGGCCCCGCCGCACAATCTCCCTTAAAGAGTCAGCCCTCCAACGAGCCGTAAGTAGAAAGAAAGGAGTTTTATAATAAGGGACATCCCTATTTGTGCTTCGAGGATAACTAAAGTTTTTACCTTGTAGTTCGGGTCTCCGTCCTTCATAAATGAGCTCGTCTTGGGGACCTTCGTCCGGAGATGATAGAGAGCGAGACGCCTCCGTCTGAGGGCACTGTCGGATAGGGCGGACGAGCTGAAGTGTAAATCACGGAGGAGCCCCGGGTTTGGCAAAGCCGGATAGTTCGCGCCAAGCGGTGTCTGGTGAAGGATCTGCTGAGAAGGCGTCTATCTCGAGAAGATCATCACGCATTGATGAGCATGGTGATTGAAAGGATTTCGTCCGCCGAAGGCGGGTTGCACGATGCCGTCAGGAGTTTGCTGGCGGGGTTTGAGGTACGTAAAAATGACACACCTTTTAACAGTTTTGCATATAGAATGCGCCCTGTATAGATAGTAGCCCCTGAGACTCGGTAGGTTGTCGAAATCAACAGCGTGCCGAGGATCAAAATCGCAGGTTTAAATCCCCGTCGTGCCGATGCAGGTGGCGGGTCGTCCGGGGGCCAGCCGGACTGATGGAGTTGCTGAACTAAAGCGGCAACTCGATGTCGCGGATGCGGACATCACGCTGGTCAACAAAGCGACTTCTTGAGTCGCAAGGTAAGTGTTATCTGGCGGTCACTTGGTAAGGCAGCGAAGCCAGCTCCTTACAACATGTGCGTGAAATGCGATAGTGCCGCTGCCGTGGAGAGCCTTCGGGCGAACTTGCTCAAGCCAAGGAGCAGGCGGAAGGAGTAATCTGGCGGCCTTGAGGGCGGCCGAGGAGTTAGCGGCGAAAGGGTCGCGACTGCGCCGGAGCAGGGAAGAGATAGCCGAAATGGCCGTGAAGTTAAAAGATGCTACCGACCGCAATGAGGCTCTTGGCAAGGAGCGCTTAGCGGGCAAGAAGACCTGCGGAAGGCCACCGCCGAAGTTAAGGATGCCCGCTCGCAATGCGGGCTATAAAGGAAGAGCTGCGCCGGGCGGAGATATTGTAGCTGGCAAGCCTTTTTCGCTGCGCCGAAGGTTTCTGGATCGAGAATATGCTCACTGGGCTAAGCTGTGGGGTCCAGAGGACCCTTATATGGACTTAGCAGCGAGTGCGGCGGATGCCGTTGCATTTTCGAAGCGGAAGGATCACAAGACGGAAGAGCTGTTTTGGTCTCAATTCCATAGTCGGAGCGTTCACTTCCGCTGACCGACCGTTTGGCGAGTGGGCTGAGCTAAATAGGTTGTCCGGGCTTGCTATGACGGATATAGTGACCCATATCCGGCGGATAGGCCCACCGAAGAGTTACTTTGGCTTATTGCAGCAATTTCTTGGGGCGGTGCCGCATATCAAGGTGATGAAGCGGTCGGCCTGCATAGAGGGTGCGCGGATGGCGCTTCGCCGTGTGAAGACACATTGGGCGAGATGGATGCCACCGCTGTTGCGACCCGGTTCGGATGATAACGGTTACCCGCCGAGCACTATTTTGGCGAAGGCGCTGCGTGGTGCTCGTGTAATAGAGTCGCAGTGCTCAAAAAATGTCACGTTCGAATGAACGTTTATATGATGAAAACGATATTTATGATGTAAGCGCCTTTTATACTTGTGCGTTCAAGTAATAGAATATCTCCTATGCGGCCATTCATGTATACGTGTGTATAACCTGAAAGATGGCAGTCGTCGGCTTCAGCCCCCATGCACAAGGTGCGGGGGTGTTCGCAAAAAATAGCGTGTTTTCACACTTAATCCGACGTCTCGGTCCTGTAAAGGAGGTGGTAGCGTAGCAAACAAGGCAACCGGACTATAATGCTTTATCACTTTCACTTAGCCATGGAGTTCGAGGGTGGGGCTACGACATAGCCCCTGGGGGCACCGCACTCTCCGAATTTGGGGCGCGTATGTGCCTGGCCGGGAAACGGCCCTTCGTCAAAGCGGAGGAATCCTAAACATTCCCATGGCCGATCGAGTGGTTGACTAGTCTCTCGCTGTATCATGACAGTCAGTTTTCGGCTTTCTCTATTGAGGTGCTCGCCCACCGAACCGGGGCACAATCGCATAGTTCTCCCGGAGCCGCGTTAGCCGATGATCTTGAACGTAAGGCAGCAAAACACGGGAGCGGGCAAACCCAACATTTGACCAAAGACATGATTCGGAGCTGATGCATATAAGGCCTAACTCGAGACGCCGAACACTCCGAAGGTGTTCGGTCTTTATAATAGCGGCAAAACAAAGCCCTAAGCCCTTGTGTCCAGTGTACGGCAGGTTCTTACGCGCGGCCGATGCCAAAACGCCAGATCTCCACTCTGGTTATAATGATAAACCAGGGATTATAGCAACAAGAGACGAGAAGAAAGGTTTACGAGGGTCTTAGTGCGAAAAGAGTCCTTGCAACGGGTCCCTAATGCACGCGTCTGCGCTGTGTCTCCGTTGTGCCGTATCACGGGACGGGTGTGCACGTTGTTCATCTATAAAAGAGAGGAACTTGGTTGGAAAAGAAATCGTGCGAGAAAGTGCATAAAAATTGAAATATAGATTAATAAAGCTGAGCCTATGCTAGCTCATTATGGCTTATATGTGCAAACCCTTGTGAAGGGTGTGCGGCTAGGTAGCCCTAGCTTATTTATTCGGACTCGTCCAGCCGTGTCCGGGTCTCAAAGCGACCTTTTAATGAAATGATGCCACGTGGACCGGGCATTTTAAGCGTAAGAGATGCGTAATGTGGTATTGCATTGAAGCGGACGAAAGCTTCCGTCGATGATGCTTGATAGCTACTTTTAAATGGGGCGACATGAAAGGTTAGCTTTTCTCGTCGGAAGTTGTCAGGTGACCCGAACACAACTTCTAGTAATAATGAAACTGTGCACCTGGCGTAAGGGCCTGGCGCCACTCCTTTGAAGAAAGTGCGGCTATGCCGAATTGCAGTATGGTCTATCCCAACCTGCGGATTGTGTCCGGATCTAGCAGGTTTAAGTCACCGCCGCCGTCTATCAAAACCTGCGTGAATTGCAGTCCGTCTATTATGGGATCCAAAATCAGGGCAGTCTATCCTGCGTTCCGGATACTTCTGGACTAATCCAGATTGTCGAAAGTGATTGGTTTTGACATCCAATCTCGGTGTTCCGCTGGGGTGGACCGTGCGACACTTGTCTTAGCGAGTGCCGTGTTGGTTTTCCGTGCTATCACGTGAAGCGAGTTTACTGTTTTGACTTCTTGTGGGAAAGCCTTTTGACTTCCGGTGCTCTGCTGGTGGGGTTCGTCATCGTCCTCGCTTGGATCGAGCCTTGTGTCCGGCGTTGAGTCTGCCGGACTGTTTAAAAACCCAACAATTTCGGTTGGTATGGTTTGCAGGCCTTCCGGAGGTACTGTGGATTTGACATATCTGATCTAAATTTTTGTTTAAATTTGATAGCTCGTCTCCGTTGTCCTTAAGAGGCCGTGTTTTATTGTTTGGCCGCGAGCTTTTGAATCCGGCGTTGACCGCCGTGCCCTTTGGGCTTTTTCCTTTATTCCGGCGCTGATCTTTCGTGCGCCGTGACTTTCCGTTTCCATCTCTGATCTCGGATGTACTGGTCGCTGGTGCTGCATCTTGCTAGCCAGCTGTCTTCTCCGCGCAAAAGCGCCATGAGGCTTGTTAGCGGCCATTGTTCTTGGCTTCTCTTGGCGAGGTGTCTGGCGAGCCATTCGTCTCTGGACGTTGTGTTTAAAAGCTGCTAAGGCTTCCGTCCGGACGATCGACTATTTTGGTTCTTTTGGTGAGGAACCTGTTCCAGAATTCTTGTGACTCTCTCGAGCTGTTGGGTTATATGACTCAGATCAGATCCGGAGGGCGGACATAAGTCCCTTGAAAATTTTTCTAAACGCGTCCTCAAGCTCTTCCCAACTTCCAACAATGTTTTCTCGGGAGGCTTTTGAGCCAATGCCGAGCTAGCCCTTTGAGCTTGAGGGTAGGTATTTTATGGCGTGGAGATCATCTCCTCTAGCCATGTGTATGTGTAGTATGTAATCTTCTATCCAGACTCGGGTCTGTTGTGCGTCGTATGCCTCTATGTTCATGGGTTTGAACCTGCTGGAAATTCATGATCCAGCACCTCATCAGTAAAACATAAGCGGGTGCTTGGCGCCCCAGATTGGGTGTGTCGCTGTCTTCGAACACTTGTTGTGTTGTGTTACTTCTTGGGGCCCTCTTTTTTGGCCCGTAGATGGACCTAGTTGGGCCGTTCGTTTTCTCAGGATTATAATTCGGCTTGTGCGCAGCCCCGCTTGTCGCTTTTGGCCTGTCATCTGGCCGTCTATCCGGCCAGGTGGCCTCTTTATTTTTTGACTGTGAAGGCTCTATGGCTTCCTCGTCAAATTCTGGCAGCAACTTGCGCTTCGGGTAGCTCTTTGTTTGATGGCCATTGCCATATTTGTCTGCAGTCTTGAATACTTTGCTCCACTTCATTCTGAGCGTGTCTTCTGCTGTTTTGAGCTTCGTTTCTCCTTCTTCAAACTTCTTGCGATGGCGGCGAGTCTTTTGTGTATGTTCTTATGCTCGGTGTTGTGTCCGGACTGTTGATTGCTCCGTGAAGGGGTTGATTATCCGGCTCGCCCTGTTTCGTCGTCCGCTGGTTTGCCCTACTCTATCGCTGGGTCATTAGGAAGGCTGCTTTGATCGAGGCGGGACTTAGGGCGCGCTTCACGTCGCCGCTTTTGGTTGTTTATCGGCGGATTATCCTCTGCGCGTCCGTTGTTACTCGTTATTGCTTCCCTTTGGGGTGTCCACCATGTATATGTCGATGACGAGGTGGTCTTCGGTGTCCGCAGCATTGGTTCTTGGTAGTCTCCGCATCGCCGTCCATACCGTCGATGTCTTCGGAGTCGTAGTCGAAGTACGCCGGTTAAATCGTCGACGGTGGCTACTGAAGTGGGTGGTGGGTGGGCTCAATTTCTTCGTCGTCTGCGTCCCAACCATCTGGCCGAGTTCGCCAGGCTCTCCGGATAGCGAGAGATGCTTGATGAATTACGATATCGCCGAAGGGCGAGTGGTGAAAGATGTCCGCAGCAGTGAATTCCATGATCGGCGCCCAATCGGATTCGGTGGCGGGGGCGCAGGAGGTTCGGAGTCCGCAGAGTCCGCACCTCGAGTCATGGGCTTTACGCGGGACAAGGTAAGTGTTCGCTCCATCGCCGTAGAAGTTGCAGCTCGAGGCGGTGTCCAGCCATCCGCCCTGATCCGAGCGATCGGCTCCGGACTATGGGTCGGAGCGGATTCGCAGCGGCCTCCAAGGTGCTGTTCGCGGCAGAGTTAGGTCATGCCCATCGTGACAGTGCGGCACGCTTCGGCTGTGGCTCAGATCCATCAAGATCAAGTCCCGTGGATATCGGCCGTGAAGTTTAGGCTTCAAACCTGACTGGCGGCGTGGGAGTAACTTCGATCTGCTCCAGATGGCCAAGTGAGTTGGCCCGCAGCGCGGCCGCCGAATATGAAGATCTGTCCGGGAGAAAAGTCTCACCCAGACTGCGTCGTTATCGATTGAAGAGGCCATCACGCCTATCGGCGACGACACGAGGAACTCTCAATGAAAGCACCAATGTCGGTGTCAAACCCGGCGGATCTCGGTAGGGGTCCCGAATCTGTGCGTCTAGGCGGATGGTAACAGGAGACAAGGGCACGATGTTTTACCTGTGTTGGGCCCTCTTGATGGAGGTAAAACCCCACGCCCCGCTTGATTGATATTGATATTGTGGATGTTTACAAGAGTGGATCTACCACGAGATCAAGGAGGCTAAACCCTAGAAGCTAGCCTATGGTATGATTGTAAGGGTTGTAGTTCGAGTCCTACGGACTAGAGCCATCCGGTTTATATAGACACCGGAGAGGGCTAGGGTTACATAGAGTCGGTTAGAATGGTAGGAGATCTACATATCCGATCGCCAAGCTTGCCTTCCACGCCAAGGAAAGTCCCATCCGGACACGGGCGAAGTCTTCAATCTTGTATCTTCATAGTCTTGGAGTCCGTTGATGATGATAGTCCGCCGATGATAGTTCGCCGATGATGGTAGTCCGCTATCCGGACACCCCTAATCCAGACTCCTCAAGAGCCCTGAACCAGGCTTCAATGACGATAAGTCCGCGCAGATATTGCTTGGCATTGCAAGGTGGGTTCCTCCTCCGAATGATAGAAGATTGTGAACACCAGGATGGTGTTCGGCTCTGCAAAATAAATTCCACATTCCACCGTAGAGAGAATAATATATACACAAGTTCAATCTGCTGACGTTTTCTGCGGCATGACATCACGCCACTACCAAGCCATTATTTAAATCGTTTTTTACTCTACCACCTCGGTAAGATTTAGCGAAGCGGTTTCCTTGGCACGTCTTGTCGAAGCAGAGATCGTGTTTCCCCTTAATCCGGGATTCTCATCAATACGGACGTGGGTAACCCAACCGCGCCATTGATGGTGACGCTTGGGAGATAAGCGAGTTTTACCAGGCCGGTGGGGGACGCGTAGACTTCGCCCGCCCATATAAGGGATAAGGATTCACCTTCTCACCTACGCCTTCTTCCTCCTTTGCTTATCCATCTCTCACAAGACTCGAGCTCCAGCGCCCAAGTTCGCAAGATCTCGTCTCAACCTTCTCCGACCATGTTCGGAGCGGAGGTAAATGGTTGGCCTCCACCGTTAAGGAGGAGCACATCGCCAAACCGCTGTGGCCGGATACCTCTCTGGCGACATCAGCAGACCGGCTGCCCGACGAGGGCAGCTCATCCCCACCCCCAGGCCCCATGAGAGGGTCATCTTTCTTCCCACTTCCTCCGCTGGATCTGGGCTTTCCACTTCACCCCTTTGTCCGGGGCTCATGTTCTACTACGGCCTGGATTTCCATGATCCGCGCCAACTTCATCCTCAACATCTCGGCGTTTATCGTCGTGTGCGAGGCCTTCCTCTCGCATCCGCCCCACTTCGCTTAGGCTCAAGACCTTCGATGTCAAGCGAAGGTAGTGAAGGGCACTCAAGTGGAGTGCGGAGGCGCCATGTTGGGCAAGATGCCCAATGTCCTTTGGTTCGAAGGGGCCTTCGTGGAATCCGTCAAGGGGTGGCAATCGGGGTGGTTCTATATCACCGAGCCGCGTGACCCTACATGGGCGGCGGCCCCCGAGTTCAGATCTGGTATCCCCACGCAGCTCACCTCCTAGAAAGAGAAGGGCTTCTTTGTGGGGTAGTTCGAGGAGCCGACGGACTCCAAGCCTGTATCCAGAAGCTGGTGAAGAAGCTCAGGCTGGTTAACGTGGTCCAAGTCATGCTCGTCCGCCGGATTCTCCCATGCCAAGAGCGGGCATTCAATCTGTGGGAGTTCGATCCGGAACAGCACCAGGCGCTGAGCGGGCTCTTGACACGACGCAAGGCGCTTTGAGGGTACTGTTCAAAGGCGCGAAGTTCCCGATCCGCGATCGAAGATCGCGGATTTCGCTGCAGCGCCAAGCCAACGAGGTAAGTGATTCTACCCTTTACGGACACTTGCTTCTCATAGTTTGACTCTATGCGGTTTTAATTTCCCTTTTCCTTTGACAGACTGGATGAGGAAGGCGGAGCAGATTATCTGCCCGGCTCCTATGCCAGAAAATCCAGTAGACGCCCGTCTAGCGAGGCTGCTGGTTCCGGCACCGCACGTGGTGCCGGAGAAGAAGGCCAAGAAGGAGGCCACGGGTGCTCGAAAGAGTTCCCATTTTCAGGTGTCCGACGACTCCGGGGCGGACTCCTCCCCCAAAAACGAGGAGGAGAAAGAGGACTCTCTCCCAGAGGAGGGAGAGAGGAAGAGGAAGGCTTCCCCAACAGGGGAGGCCGAAGGGTCCAAGAGGGGAAGGACTATTCCCCCGGACAGCTCCGCCAATGTCAACGTTGGCGAGGAAGAATGGCCTTCAAGGGCCAGGCCTCCGGCGAGATCGTAAGTATCCAGATTCCCGAATGATTTATAATTTCTTTTTCCGGCTGCTTCCGTCCAACCGGAGGCGCCGGGCAATTTGTTGGAGGCGCTGCAGAGCGCTTCCATCGAGGAAGAACACCGCACTATTATGAGTGTGGTGATTGAAGAAGGTGCAGCTCGCCAAGGGCGGGCTGACCGAAGCTTCTGCAGAGCCTTCTATCGAGGCTTTGAGGTAAGAAGTTAAAATATGCAATGTAATACCGCATAGACAGTAGCCCCGATGCTTGGTTCGTGTTCGGAAAGAAAAGCGGACCGAGGATCTAAAAAAGAAGATATACGCAGGGTTGCTAAAAATTATGTCAATATGGGTTGCAGGCTGCGCCACGACCTCTGCCAGACCGATCGCAGAGGTCGGTGCTTTGAAGCAGAGATCGAGTGGTCCGAGCAAGAGCTCGGCCGGGCCAGAAGCAGCTCCAGACAAAGAAGGTGAGTAACACCACTTTGAACTTGTACCTTACAGAAAAGGATTTAGGTTGCAACAAAAAATAACAAGGATAACATGGGTACTGCAGGGGCCACGAACGAGGTGGCGACCCTGAAGGAGGCCGTGTCCGCGGCCGAACGCAATGCGGCCACGGAACGGGCAGAGCGAGAAAAGCAAGAGGCGCGGGTGGCGGTGGTTCAGCAAGAGCTCCAGGCTCTCATGGAAAAGCATGAGAGTTTGGAGCGTGACTCAAAGACTCGAGAGTCCGAGCTTGCCTCGGCTCTCGAAAGTGCCAAAACTGCCAAGGCCGATGCCCATAAGTCCCTTCAGGAGATTGAGTTGGTGAGGAAGATAGCGGCGGGTAAGGCCTTTTTCATGCAAAGCAAGCATGTGAATGTAAATTACGTGTTACTTACCCGAATTCGGAAATCTCCAGGGGCGTTTGCAGATCTGCCTTGCAGCGTGTCTCGATGTCGCCGCATTCTACCGAGCCGAGGAGGGAGCTCAAAGGAGAAGGTCTTCGTCTCAAGATGTCGAGGCCGCCATCCGTGCCCCTAGCGACCAGTGAAGCAGCTGGTCGAGCTCAACAAGGTGGCCGAGCAGGCCATGAAGGGCCTCATAGTCCGGTTGTGGCTGGAGAGGCCATGCACAGGAGCTACTTCGCCTCGTCGGCGATGGCTGGTGGATGCGTGCCTCGGGTGGAGGTTATCAAGCGCTCGCTTTGTATTGAAGGTGCTCGTCGGGCCCTTGCCCACGCAAAGATGCATTGGGGCAAGCTGGATGCGGAGAAGCTAATCACTGACGCGCCACCAGCGGGCAAGGAATATCGTACGCCCGAGATGTACTATAATACTGTCCTGAAGGGCGCCCGCAAGATTGCGGATGAGTGCCCTGTGGATGTAATTATTGAGTAAATTCGCAATGTGTTATCCATGCGCTGAAAACTTTGTTCATATGCGCTAAGAAACGCTTGTTAATTTAAAATATTACCTTCAGGCGGCCGTTTATTAAATCTGAGAGATGGCAAGTCGTCGGCTTCAGCCCCCATGCCACGAAAGTTTGGGGTGTTCGGGATAAACTTGAGCACTCTAGTTCCCATTTTGGGTCCATCTAGGAGGCGCCAACACAACGAACAAGGCAACCGGACTTATAGTGCTTGAACACTCTCACTTAGCCATAGAATTCTATAATTTTAAATTTGGTGAAGCCCCTAGTATTCGGAGGACCGAATAAGGGCGCTATCCACGCCTTCGCTCGGACATTATCCAAACTTCGCTCAAGCGGCGAGGTATTTAAGGACCCAAAGGACCTCTCGAACAGCGACCAGTCTCTCGCCTTATCATGACAATCAGTTTTAGCTTTCTCCATCGAGGCGTTAACCCGGCTCAACCGGGCGCAATCGCAGTGGTTCTCCATGCTACCTTAGCCGATAGAACGGAACGTAAGGTGCCAAACATGGGAGCCGGGCAAACCCAACTATTGACCCAAGACATGATTCGAGCCGATTCATATAATGCTATAAGTTCGGGTGTAGCACTTGTGAAAGTGTTCGGACTTTATCACACCATAATGCGGAGAACATAAGCCCGGTGTATTTGGCCGTACCAAAATGTATGGGTGCAACATGTCGTAAATGAACATATATATATATATATATATATATATATATATATATATATATATATATATATATATATATATATATATATAAGGTAATGCAATTATGGGCAAAAGTGCTGCATTTTATTCGAGAAGATATGCTATGAGTGCGGAATGATACAAATAGTGCGGAAAGCAAGGGATTGGGCGAATTAAAGGCGTCTCCCTCCAGGGTAGGCAGCGGAATGTTGTATTTAACAAATTTAATGCTCGTGATGGAGACCACCGAGTGTTAAATCGCGCCTTTGTCCTTCCACGGCTGTTGCATCATGAGTTGGCAGGTTCGCCACGGACAGAGTTCTGTATAAAAAGAGAGAAATAAAAGAAAAAAAGCGACACACTTGGGAGCCCTGGTGTGGTCGAACCGCACTGGTCTGTTGTGGTTGTGTTTTCCCCGTGCCCATGGTATCTCCAGGCATAATTATGTCTGTGAGAGTTTGTCTTACAATTTTGCGAGGGCTGGGGTTGAGGCCGCATTGCTACGCTGCTCGGAACGTGCTGTGATCTTGGTTGATGTTGCTCCGGCGCGTTTGGCCGTGTCCGTCGCTTAACGGCTGGACTCGAAAATTGCCTTAAAAGGCTGCTCTGATTTCGCCGCGAGAGCGCTGTATGTTCCTCCATTCGGAGGGAGCGTTCCGTGTTTCCATTGACCGTGATGACTCCGCAAGGGCCCGCATCTTGAGCTTAAGGTATGCATAATGCGGCACGCGCTGAATTTTATGAACGCGGTTCGTCCGAAAGCAGAGCGTGATAGCCGCTGCGAACGGGACTATGTCGAAGATTAACTCCTCGCTCGAAATTATCCGGGATCCGAAGACCACTTCCATGTAAGCGAGCTCGCATAATTGGCCTCGACACTGGTATGACGCCTTTGAAGGCTGTCTTTGTAGGTTTAATCCTTGAAGGGTCTATGCCCATCTTGCGACCGTATCTCGATAAAGCAGGTTCAGCATCGCCGCCGCCCATCGGGACTCTCGTGAGGTGAAATCCATCGACGATTGGGTCTAAAACCAATGCGGCGAATCCTCCATGGCGGATCTGGTCGGATGGTCTCTTCGATCGAAAGTGATCGGGCAAGAGGACCATGGGTTGAATTTTGGGGTGACTGGCTCCATCACAGTATCGTCCCTTAGTGCGCTTCCGCTCCCTCTTGGGAATATGCGTTGCGATATCATGTTTACCGTCCAACTTGAGGGGGAATCCTTTGTCCTCTGTTGTCCGCGGCCGGGTCTCTTCCTCGTCATCGCTGTAGCCCCTTGTCACTGTTTCCGCGATTAATTTACTCGCTGCTTGAATACCCAACAATCTCTGTTGGTGTGGTTAGCTGGCTTTTCGGGGTTCCATGTATTTGACAGAGCGGTCGAGTATTCGGTCCAAATTGGACGGGCCCGAGTGGTTCTTTTGAATGGCTTCTTCCGCTGACGGGCTTGAGCCTCGGAATCCGCGTTGACTGCCCGCCAGATCCTCATTGCTGTCACCGCACGCGGCGTTTGTTTTTGTTTCGACGCAACCTGCCATTGCGGTCCTTGGTATCCGGACTGCCAACGTTTTTGCTGAGGTTGTTGCTGCGAGCTAGCCAGCTATCCTCTCCCGCACAGAAGCGGGTCATGAGTGATGTGAGGGCTGCCATGGATTTCGGCTTCTCCTGTCCTAGGTGCCAGGCCAGCCACTTATCGCGGATGTTATGTTTGAAGGCAGCGAGGGCCTCTGCATCCGGACAGTCGACGATTTGATTTTTCTTTGTTAAGAACCGTGTCCAGAATTTCCTGGCCGATTCGTCTGGCTGCTGGATTATGTGGCTTAGGTCATCTGCGTCCGGTGGTCGCACATACGCGTCTCGAAGTTGGCGAGAATGCGGCTTCCGTGTCTTCCCAAAGATCCAATTGACTCTACGGCAGGCTGTTAAGCCAATGCCGAGCTGGTCCTTTAAGCTTGAGCAGGAGATATTTGATGGCGTGAAGATTGCCGCCATGGGCCATATGTATATGGAGGAGATAATCCTCAATCCAAACCGCTGGGTCTGTTGTGCCATCGTAGGATTCGATATTAACGGGTTTAAACCCTTCAGGATTTGATGATCCATTACTCGTCGGTGAAGCATAGTGGGTGTGCGGCGCCTCAGATTGAGCAATATCGCGACGTAGCTCGAGAGAGCGTTGTTCATCAGTGTTCGCCCGGCCGAGTAGTTGTATCCGCGCGACGGTATTCGTCGTGGGTCTTGGGGCGCCCACGTGATCCATAGATAGATCTGGATTGTCTTGCCTTGTCCTCCAATATATCTCGCAAGTCCGGCGCGTTCCCCCGTGGCTTCATGCTTTTTGGGCGATGCCGGGGTACGGTTTTGGTGGAGGGCTTGCACGCCTCTCTGTCGCGGCCACGAGGTGGTCGGTCCGCCAGACAGCCCGGTGATGTAGGTTTGTATGCTTCCTCCTCTAGTCGGGGAGCAACTTGCGCTTTGGGTAACTTTTTGAGGGCATTCATACTCTTCGCCGCAAGGACCTCGGTCCATCCGTCGGCCAAGAGGTCTTGATCAGCTTGAAGTGTTGCTGCTTTTTCTTTAGGCTGTTTGCCGTGGCCATTAGCCTGCGTCTCAAACGCTCTTGTTCGACGGGATCCTCGTGCACGACGAATTGGCTCGTCGCCGAGGCTTGCCTCGTCTCCGGAGGGAGGTAAGTAATTGTCATCCTCGACCTCTTCGCCCGCCGACCTCTCGTGAGGGCTTGCTTCGCCTCCTCCCGCGCTGGATCGTCTTTGGAGGGAGTTGTCTTCGCACTTTCGGGGTGTTATTATCTCGTGCGGAATCTCCATTCTTGCCATGGCGGATTTAGAGCGGCGCCACGACGCCGGCGCTTGGGCTGTTCTTTAAGGAATCGCCTCCGTTGCTTCTTCGCCGTCCCCATCTTTTGGGGTGTCCACCATGTATATGTCGATGACGAGGTGGTCTTCCAAAGGTGTCCTGAGGCACCGGTTCTTGGTAGTCTCCGCATCGCCGTCCATACCGTCGATGTCTTCGGAGTCGTAGTCGAGCACGCCGGTTAAATCGCCGACGGTGGCTACGGTGGGTGGTGGGTGGGCTCAATTTCTTCGTCGTCCTCGTCCCAACCATCCTGGCCGTAGTTCGCCGTGGCTCTCCGGATAGCGAGAGATGCTTCATGAATTTATGATATCGCCAAGGGCGAGTGCTGAAAGATGTCCGCAGCGGTGAATTCCATGATCGGCGCCAATCGGATTCGACCGGCGGGGCGCAGGAGGTTCGGAGTCCGCGAGAGTCCGCACCTCGGAGTCATGGGCTTTATGCGGACAAGGTAAGTGTTCGCCCATCGCCGTTGAAGTTGCAGCCCCGAGGCGGTGTCCAGCCATCCGCCCTCGATCCGAGCGATCGGCTCCACTATGGGTCGGAGCGGATTCGCAGCGGCCTCCATGGTGTTGTCCGACGGCGAGTTAGGTCATGCCCATCGTGAGAGCGCTGCACGCTTGGCGCGCTCAGATCCATCAAGATCAAGTCCCGCGGATATCGGCCGTGAAGTTTAGGCTTCCAAACCTGACTCGACGGCGGGCGAAGCTTCGATCTGCTCCAGATGGCCAAGTGAGTTGGCCCGCAGATTAAGCCGCCGATCACGAAGATCTGCCCGGGAGGAAAGTCTCACCAGATCTGCGTCGTTGTCGATCAAGAGGCCATCAAGCCTATCGGTGACGACACGAGGAACTCTCAATGAAAGCATCAATTTCGTGTCAAAACCGGCGGATCTCGGTAGGGGGTCCCGAATCGTGCGTCTAGGCGGATGGTAACAGGAGACAAGGGCACGATGTTTTACCTGTGTTCGGGCCCTCTTGATGGAGGTAAAACCCCACGCCCCGCTTGATTGATATTGATATTGTGGATGTTTACAAGAGTGGATCTACCACGAGATCAAGGAGGCTAAACCCTAGAAGCTAGCCTATGGTATGATTGTAAGGGTTGTTGTTCGAGTCCCACGGACTAGAGCCATCCGTTTATATAGACACCGGAGAGGGCTAGGGTTACATAGAGTCGGTTACAATGGTAGGAGATCTACATATCCAGATCGCCAAGCTTGCCTTCCACGCCAAGGAAAGTCCCATCCGGACACGGGGCGAAGTCTTCAATCTTGTATCTTCATAGTCTTGGAGTCCGGTTGATGATGATAGTCCGGCCGATGATAGTCCGGCCGATGATGGTAGTCCGGCTATCCGGACACCCCCTAATCCAGGACTCCCTCAGGTGCTCACACAAATACTTGTCAAATCAAACAAAGCAGACACCCAACAATGGTTGGGTGGGGTGGCTATTTACAACCAGAACAAACCCGAGGGTGAAATGGCCAATAGGGACCTGCGGCCAAACCAATGATCAACCATCACGTGTCCAATGGTCAGATTTCAAACTCACATGACAACTTTCCTTCAGGAACAAGTATAGCTGACTCCACTGCTTGTGTTTCCCTCGAAGCCCGGAAGAACTACGTCTCATGCTTATGAGTAAAAACTCAACACACGTAGAGGTTTCTCTCAACTCACTTGGGATAAGTTCTCGGCCAAGCATCAACATAGACTAAAGTATTGAAAATCTTGAACACCCCTTAGTAGTACTGTTACCCTATGACTCTAATGAAGAGAATGAAATTATGAAATAAAATAATGTCTTCATTCTTCTTCGATGCAGCCAATCGATCCTCGAAGAACACACCATAACAATTGCTTCAACACAACAATTTTTAGGGGGTCTCCTCCGACAGCAATCTCCCTGGACCATCCTCCCTGAAAATAATCATCCTTCTCTACTGCGCAAATGATCATCGGCTAAGTTTATGGAAAACTCCTCAGAACTCCAGGGACTATTTTACTATGTGTGAAGTAGCAAACACTTTAGTCCCTCACTAGTTTTTCCCAACAATCTGCAAAATGCTCAAGGGGCACTAGATCGCACCAACAAAACCAAAAGGCTCGACAAGCCCTTTGAGTGGACAAATGAGGGCGCTAATGCAGGCAGCAATCGATGCAAAGTGACCATGCCCATGCAAACACATGGACTACTAAGATTCCCGAAAGCCAAATATTAGGCAACATTCAACCAGAGCGGAGTTGCCGGAGTGGAAGGCGAGAATAAAAAGCTCCACAATATACTATTGAATTGGACATGCAATGCACATGCACAATTATTAGTAAAGATAGGGGAACAAGACTAGTCCAATCCACATGAAGTGCATAAACAACTATAACAACATACTGAGTCGAACAAGTTCATGCAACACATAGATAAACAAGTACATTGACAATTACAACAACACACGGTTAATAACAATTCTTTTCACAAAAAATAGAGGATAATTACAATTCCAAAGGTAGGGGCACAAGGATATTGTAGAAGAGTACTCCATCTATCTAGTGAAAAATAATCGTAAGTTAACAATTCCATCTATCTACTCATCTCAATGGATGATGGAAGCATCAACGCTGAAGGATATACCAGGATGCATCATAGATAAAAAATCACTCCTCAATGGCATGAGCCAAAATATGGATGCATATGATGAGTTTTATTTTGGTAAATGATATCAATTAACTAGTCTTTTAATTCCATAAATTGCATGTACCAATAAATGAATCAGCAAACTTCTTTCCTAATATTTTAGGTAGAAGAAACATTTCTTCTAGAAATCCTATATCTTCTTGTGAATTTTCTCCTCGCCTTTCTCAAGTTTTTGGATTAATGATAGCAGAGGCAGGCAATTTGTTCTGGGTTGAGTTCCTCATGCGTAACAAGGTCTACCTTTACCTCCTCAACAACATGATCAGTAACTACCTGGTCCTCCTGAACCAGGACAACCTCATCCAAAACATGCACATCCATCTCGCCTGGCGACAAGAAGTCCATGATTTCCTTCCCTAGTCGAGCCTCTGTAAAATAAGTGTGAGGGGTAAGGAGGCAATGAGCTGACTAGGAAATGGTTTTACCGTCGCCTTCGAAGCCAATACTAGTTTAGGTCCCATCTAGACTAGTCCATCCACCATTGTCGTACTTGAGGTATTAAAGATCAAAAGGCATGACATGTGAATTTTTACCCATCCCAAGAGACTTGAACACGTGTATACTGTGTTCCCCGCCTCTTCGGTCTCAACAAAGTTGTTCGACCGGTACTTTTGTTACCTACTAATTCAAGCTTTAGTATCTATACACACACATACATGATTGGCGTATTTTCATCATTGACACTTGCTGTTTGGGACTACACCACGTCCATGGGAGATGAGAGTGTTACAGCCCAGGGGTGCCTCACCTAGATTCCTGGTAGTCGGCCCAAGTAGGTTGGCCTGAGACCCCCTGGGCCATCTTGCCGGCCCATGGGACCTAAAGAAGGAAGACTTTGGAAGCCATGTCGTTCAAGACGAGGAAGCCGAAGCCATGAAGGACTTTCCTACACCGACGTAGCCGACTAGGACCATTTAACCCTTGGGGCCCCGCTATCTTATATAAGTAGGGGTGGAGCTAGTCAATAGACAACATACAATACCTCGGTTATGCCTTGTACTTTGTACACCCCTATCGCAATATACAATACTAGCAAGAGTAGGGTTTCACCTCATAAGGAGGGCCTCAACCTGGGTAAATCTGGTCTCTTGTTTCCCCCTCTGATCTACTCACCTCGCAGGGGCACCCCATCGAGGAATCTACGGGATTCTACTCCGGCAGGAGATATCAATATCACGTGTCAGCGTCAGAGCTAGACAAGTCAGCATCGATGTCTATGGTTTTTTCGGACCGCATCCTCCTCGGCCACAGCCCCACAATCATCTTGGCGGCGTCACTCATTTTTATCAACTTTGCTAATTCTTAAAGCAACTATAGCAGAGTTGCCACAATGACACAATCACCATAATAATTACCAATATGACGATCGCGGCCGAAAAACACACTCTAGCAGATATCAAAATTTATGGACCGTTCTCCATATATGGCCTCTCAGCTTCCATGTTTGGCGCCTTGGTGCTGCCTTTTGGACGCTCCATACAAATTTGTGAAATGGAATTAAAATTAGCAATTTCTTGGTCAACCGAGGCATAAACACGTCTTTATTTATTTATTGATTATTGAGATCCACATCTCATCACATGGTGTTTAATGGTGACGGCATCTAGATTGTGTGTGTTGTACCCTTGATCCTTGATCAACAGTTCCACACGTTTGGAAAACCCCTGTACGATGAAGATTTTGAGCGGTGCGCGACAACAACTTGTACTACCAGCGAGCAGTATGTACCACGCGCTCAACCCTGTACGAACCAATAAATCAGGCCGCGCCATCCACATCAAACTGAATGAAGTGGAGGGACGTGTGGCCGTCTCTGTCTAGCTATTCTGCATGCATGGTCACTGAAATCGTTACGCTGACAGGCACGGGACATGCTCGTCAGCAACCACTGCTGCCTGACTTGACCATAGGAACGCCGTGCGTGCCAGGCAATCTAACGTCATTTCATATCACAAGATCGATGCCCAGGCATAATCAACATGTTATGTTCGTGCACTTGCATCACAGACAATCGCACCTGTAACAATAATTAACAACTGCACCCGGGCAAAGACCAACGCAGCAGCAGCAGCAAGTCAGCTAAGCAAACAGTCTAGCGCACATGCAAAACACGCAGCCTTACCTGTAGTTAAGAGTAATCAAGGAGTAGTTAACAGTAAATTAAGCAGCGTCCAAAGTGACTGTCACGGTCAGAACAGTGTAGCCGCGGGAAATTCCAGCACGGGCGTGCATGGCATGGCAATGGCATCGCATCTTTGGACAAAAAGGTTTTCCAACACATGGCTCGCTGTCTTCCTCGGGTTCACGTGAGACAAAATCCAAACCTTTTGCCCCCGTCATCCTGTCGAGCAAAAGGCGAAGCTTCCCGGCGCTTGCCGGCACACAGCCTCTGCGCACCAGCGCACGCTGAAACCCAGAAACCCACCCGTGCCTGCCTGGTCAAAAATGGGCGAGGACTTTCACGCCCGCCCGTCTCGGCCGGCGTGTGGTGGGCGTCCACGGCCCCCGCGGGAGCGCGCGCGCGCGCGGCCGGGGACGCGGTGTCGCGTGGTCACCAGCTCAGCCCCCCCTCGCACGTCCGGTCGGTCTGGTCTCGCCGCTCCACGCTGTAGCTAGCCGCCCAGTTGCTGCCCGCGCTCCCTCCCTCGCCCAATAATGCAGGCACGCACAGGCACAGGCCGGCGACCGCATGGGCGGTGCGGGCGGTGGCGCTCGTCAACAAACCACCTGCGCGCACGAGCCGCCGGCCGCTCACTGGCGCACTGGCGCACTGGCATCCATCCGGTGGCGCGTATAAAAAACACGCCGGTCAGCCCCTGCTGCATGTTGCAATAAAAATTCCGGCGAGGCCGGTGATTCGAAGTTTCCTTTAACGCGAACCGGATCCCCAGCCGGATCCTGCACATTTAGCGAGCGAGCCCCAATTTTTCTTCTCCTTCTCTTTCTCCTTGCGCTCGCGATCGCGCCGCGGCTCCAGGACGGACGTGTCGCGAGGGGGGCCGGTCCGGCCCAATCCCAGTCGCTCTCCCAACCACTCAGCCCGAGCGGTTGCGGTTCAATGCACGTCGCCACCACCACGTCGGTCGCATCGCATAACCGCTGCTGCCTCTGTTACATGCATGGAACGCAGATGCGTCAAGACACGGCCGTCGCGTCGCGGTCGATGTGTGCACACAATAGGAACTTCGGCACTCGTATCCTTCACCGTCGGGATCGGCCGGGCCGGCAGCCGCGTACGTGCCGCTGTCCTTGCCGGCTGCCTGTCCACCCCCGGACGGGACACTGGGCCCTCGCTGCCGCGCCATGGACGGGCAAGTCCTTGACGTATGTCATCGCATGTCCTTCTTCCCGGCCGCCGAGCTCCGTCATCCTCATCCGCGCGCCCCCCTCCCCTATAAATAACTGCCCACGCCGAGCCGTTCTGACACAGCCTTAGTACCACCACAGCAGCCGATCGAGCAAACATTCCTGACCCTCCCCCCTCCTACGCATTCGGCGGCCGGCATTCTTTACTTAGCTGCTACAAGCTCTAGCCAAACTCACAGCTCGCGTTCCCTGCTCTGCTAGTGTCTCGGATTCAGCAAATGGCGGCGATGAATGTATCGAGGGCCATCGGCGCGGCTCTGCGGAGCCCGGCCTCGTCACCGGTGGCGGAGGCGGCGGCCGCGGCGAAGGCCAAGGACGCCGAGAAGCTGCGCTTCATCGATGAGATGACCTGCAACGTCGACTCCGTGCAGGAGCGCGTCCTGGCCGAGATCCTCGCCCGGAACGTCGACACGGAGTACCTCAAGAACTGCGGCCTCGACGGCTCCGCCGACCGCGACGCCTTCCGGGCCAAGGTGCCGGTCGTGTCCTACGACGCTCTGCAGCCCTACATCCAGCGCATTGTCAACGGGGACCGGTCGCCGATCCTGTCCACGCACCCCGTCTCCGAGTTCCTCACCAGCTCCGGCACGTCGGCCGGCGAGCGCAAGCTCATGCCCACCATCAAGGACGAGCTCGACCGCCGCCAGCTCCTCTACAGCCTCCTTATGCCGGTCATGAACCTGTAAGTTGCCACTCGATGGCATTCCATGATCAAGTAATCTTGGCAGTCCAAAGCCAGAGAGCAGCTACTGATTGATCGATCGATCCAATGTTTCTTGCAGATATCTGTCGGGGCTTGACAAGGGGAAGGGCCTCTACTTCCTGTTCGTCAAGTCGGAGACCAAGACCCCGAGCGGCCTGACGGCGCGGCCAGTGCTCACCAGCTACTACAAGAGCGAGCAGTTCAAGAACCGCCCCTACGACCCGTACCACAACTACACCAGCCCGACGTCGGCCATCCTCTGCGCCGACGCCTTCCAGAGCATGTACGCGCAGATGGTGTGCGGGCTGTGCCAGCGCCACGAGGTGCTCCGCGTCGGCGCCGTGTTCGCCTCCGGTCTCCTGCGCGCGATCCGTTTCCTCCAGCTCAACTGGAAGGAGCTCGCCGCCGACATCGAGGCCGGCGCGCTCAGCCCACGCGTCACCGACGCGTCCGTGCGCGAGGCGGTCGCGGGCATCCTCCGGCCAGACCCCGAGCTCGCCCAGTTCGTCCGGGACGAGTGCTGCAACGACGACTGGGCCGGCATCGTCAGGCGCATTTGGCCCAACACCAAGTACCTCGACGTCATCGTCACCGGCGCCATGGCGCAGTACATCGGGACCCTCAAGTACTACAGCGGCGACCTCCCGATGGCGTGCACCATGTACGCGTCATCGGAGTGTTACTTCGGGCTCAACCTCCGCCCGCTCTGCGACCCCTCGGAGGTGTCCTACACCATCATGCCGAACATGGGGTACTTCGAGTTCCTCCCCGTGGACGAGGCGACCGGCGCGGCGTCGTGCGTGGACGCGGGCAACCTGGTGGACCTCGCCCGCGTGGAGGCCGGGCGGGAGTACGAGCTGGTGATCACCACCTACGCCGGGCTGAACCGGTACCGCGTCGGCGACGTCCTCCGCGTGACGGGGTTCCACAACGCGGCGCCGCAGTTCCAGTTCGTCCGACGCAAGAACGTGCTGCTCTCCATCGAGTCCGACAAGACCGACGAGGCGGAGCTGCAGCGCGCCGTGGAGCGCGCGGCGGCGCTGCTCCGCCCGCACGGCGCGTCCGTGGCGGAGTACACCAGCCAGGCGTGCACCAAGAGCATCCCGGGCCACTACGTGATCTACTGGGAGCTGCTGACGACGGGCGCCGGCGCGACGGCGGTGGACAAGGCCACCCTGGACGCCTGCTGCCTGGAGATGGAGGAGGCGCTGAACACGGTGTACAGGCAGAGCAGGGTGGCGGACGGCTCCATCGGGCCGCTCGAGATCCGGGTCGTCCGGGCCGGCACGTTCGAGGAGCTCATGGACTACGCCATCTCCCGGGGCGCCAGCATCAACCAGTACAAGGCCCCGCGCTGCGTGACGTTCCCGCCGATCATCGAGCTGCTGGATTCGCGCGTGGTGTCCAGCCACTTCAGCCCCGCCCTGCCGCACTGGACCCCGGCCCGGCGCACCGACTAGAGCTCAACGGCGATCACCCCCACGAAGCACGGCGACGTCTCCGCCTGAATCGATTCACTCGTTGAAAATTTTGGGTGTTGCCGTCGGCGTCATCGGCTAGTAGTAGCAGTAGCAGTAGAAGAGCGAGTGTGAGTGCCACCTTTGATGCTAGGAATGAGGCTGGAATATGGTTAATGGTTGATGTAACAGTCCGATTACTGCCCGAGTATGATTAATGATTGATGGTTAATGGTTGATGTGCTTGTCTGTCTGTATCTATCGGGAGTTGTATGATTTGTTAATTAATTCACGGAACATGCCTCCAAAACCGTACTACGAGTTAGTGGTACTGTACTTGCAAGATATTTCCCCCAATTATTGTTCACTAGCCGACACCTGCATAGACTAGAGGCCGATGCCGATTGTTCTTTCTTTCTTCATTATCCTGCCTTTGGCCTTTCCGTTTTGACACTGTGAGAGTTCGTTGCTGCTGCTCGTCGGAAAGTGTTAGCAAGAGGAGCAGAATTAGCCGCGTGATGTAGCTCATCGCCACTGAGATTGGGTCGAGGCGGCAATAATTGAGGCGTCCGCGGCTTCCCGCCGCCGATCGACTTGTACTGCTTCAAGGACGGCGGTAATCTGATTGTCGATGATAGCTGTCTAGTCGGAGTTACGTAGATGCATTGTGCGATGTTGACATTTGATTAGACCAGATCGGCTTGATGATCAGGCCATGACAAGCGCATTGCTAAATCATGCATGCCGGACCCAAGCACGATCCTGCTGTCTGCGAGGTCGGTCGTCAGTGCGTTCTCTTGTTTGAATGGTCTTCGGGGTACTGTTGCTAGTAGGAGCCCACCAGCATGCTTTCTTGACCGCGCGATCAGTGCTGTTGCGTCTCCTCTGCTCGTTTTCCACCGAGTCCAAACTGAGACGATTTCTACTTACACGGATCACTCCCTTTGTCTTCTTTTCTCCCCAAAAGTTTTGTCTAAAAGGGGGTGACCGTCCCTGGTACGTTTGTTTTTCTGCTTCAAATGTTGGATACTACTACGTGCGCTGTGACCTGTACTTTATGCAAAGTGACGGTGAGGAATCCTTTGCTTGGAGCCGTGCTCAAACGCTTTTCTAAGCCAAATCGCACCCCCGGTCAAGATTTGTGGGCACGACGCACACGTGCATGCGTTGCGTCGCCCGGCCTGGTTTGACCGCGTTAAACCGGCGCAATGGCTGGGTAAGAGCCCGCCCGCTCCACCACGGTGAAGACTGAAAGCGAGTCCAGCACGCCATGCTTGTAGACTGCAATATATGGCTTCCACGATTGCGGCATGGGAGGGACGACCGAGAAAATCCCGCGCCCGGCCGGGCGTCGATCCCGTATCGGCGGCCGCGCTGCGCACGGCGGGAGTCGTCGTGTTGCCCGGCCGAGACACGGGCGCAGGTTCCCCTGCCGGGGTCACGCGCCGCTGCCTCCCCCTTGTGTTTTCGGGTCGAGCACGCCCACGCCGCACGGCCGTGTCCGCGCACCTGGGGCCGGCCGTGCATGCAGGGGAGATCTCTATTCTATGACCGCGACTCCACGAGCCCATGACGTTGCCCGAGCCGAGGCGCGTTTGACTAATGGTTTTGTGGCTCTGCCTTTTTTTTTGTGTGGCTCTGCCTTGTGCATGACGCTGCCTTGACACGCAACAGCTGTCTGCTCATTTCTTTATGTACGTAAGCGTCGCGTCGCACGGAACGTGCGGTGTCGCAGTCGCAGAAACAGCAGAGCGGCGTAGCTGTCTAATGTTGATCGGGCTTGGATATTTGCACAGAGGAATTGATTCTAGCAAATTGGATGCCAGTGTGACAAGATGGCAAGAACGCGCGCAGCCGGGCACTGGTGTCCCCCTCACGCAAGGCGAGGAAGCTGGAGGCAGGCCATCGCACCAGGAGAAGTCACCGCAAGCGTTGACATTTTTGTAGGCGCCGAGCTTCGTGGGCTCTTCCTTCCCGCGTTTTCTGTAAGCAGCGTTAAGGAAAATAGAGCTAGGCCCGGACCAGCCAGTAAAAAAGCAGGACATCTGAGGAGAAGTGTATGGATGAACTCGGGTACATATGAATCCACTTTGGAAAACACATTTTGCAATGTTAAAAAATTCTGAAAAGAGGTGCACGCGGGCATCTCCATATTCTATATGTGTGCAGAAAGTTTCACAGAAAAACAATTTTTTTTGTAGCCCGTGAAAAAAAGACAAAATTTTGTAGCGTGAAACGCTATTTAAAAGCAGTAAATTTTGTCTTTTTTACTGAGACAAAACAAAAATACTTTTTTACACAAAACTTCGTGCCGTGGACATACCTTTACCAACATGTATGCATAATTTTTTTTAGAATTTTTTAACATTACAAAGCACGTAAAAATTACATTTTCGAAAAGCAGGTGCAAATACCCCCGTGTTCGTCCACTCTCGACATTTGAGCTCCCGTTGAGCATGTGTAGTGCGTTTATCAAATGCTAAGCATCGCTTACTGCGCCGCAGGCACTCCTGACGTGGGCCGTGAACAAGTAGCAAGGTGGGAGCTATTTTTTTCTGTCTTTTTTACTCCGTGTGTGTTTTGTATTTATTTATTTATTTTACGAAATGGTGTGTGTTTTGTATGGTTCTTCTTCTTCCTTATTTTTTATGATTAATGGCAAACCAGTTAAATAAATAATGTGTTTGTAACTATACATGAGTGAAAGTTTTTGAGGATTTGGTTAACCAGTGGAGACGACAGTGGCGGAGCTAGCAAATTATCAAAGCCTGAGCGTAGTGTAAACTAAAGTACTCCCTCACTCCATATTGGTTGTCACTCAAACGAATGTATCTAGACGTATTAGATACATCCGTTTGAGTGACAATCAATAAGGATTGGACTGAATACTTCACTTTGGTAATACTATAAGGACCGTATTTGGATAATGCCATGTGTGTATTATACACAATTACACACTAATGTTTCAGAAAACATAAATTTACCAAAATCCGAAAACAATTACAAAAAAGTGAATAGCGGGCCGGCCCATTCCACTTCCTTCTACTGTTCTGCTTTCCTATTTTTTAATTAAAAACCAAAAAAAGGTCCGTCCGCCGTGACTTGAACCCTGCTAGTTCGTTTAGGTAGCGACCACACTAACCAGTTGGGACCGATGTGCTACTATCATTTTTTTTCTTTTCTTTATAAAACGCAAAAAGGCAGTTGTTTTTCCTCTTTCCTTTTTTTGCAATCTTGTTTTTCTTTTCTTTTTTCTTAAATGTGTGAACTTTTTCAAAGGTGACGATTTTTAAAAAAAATATGTGAACTTTTCTTCAAATTAGATGAACCTTTTTAAAATTTGATGAACTTTTCTCAAATTCGATGAACTTTTTTCAGATTTGATTAACTTTTTTTCAAGTCGATGAACTCTCTTTCAAATTGGATGAACTTATTTTCAAAATAAACAAGTTTCTTTTCAAAATCGATGAACTCTTTTCAGAATCGATGAACTTTTTTTTCAAATCAATGATCATTTCTTTCAAAATCAATGATTTTTTGCATATTTGTGATTTTTCTTTCAAAAATGATATACTTTTTTGATGGATTTTTTGCAAAAAAAACTTTTTTGAGGGAGTTTGATCGAGAGCGAACGTGCCTGTATGCGATCAAGAGCGATCTTTTTCTTTCCGAGCGAGTGCGAATCGACGGGATCGATGCTGTGCTGTTTTAATGGGCAGGCCCAATTGTTCGTGCATGCAGGCGCCAGCAACGCGATCGGGCGCCGAGAGCGCACGAGGAGGTCTCCGTTATGTGTCAACCCAGTGTAGAAGCGCATGAGTGCCGCATATTCTTTTTGTGCATTAGAAAAAACTGTTCACACATTTGAAAAAAGTTCACAACTTTGAGAAACTGTTGAAGAAATGAATACTTTTTTATTTAGTAAAGGTCATGAATTCGGGAAAAATCACAAATTTCAGAAAAAAAACCAATGATCTCAGAAACGTTTTTATTTGAAAAAATCATGAATTTTATAAACTTTCACAAAAGATGAAAAAAGAAAAAAATAATTTATAAAAAAGTACATAAATTTGAAAATGATTCACAAATTTTAGAAAAAAAATACAAGAATTTGAAAAAATGATTTGCAAACAGTTCATGAATTTGAAAATATTCACAAATATAGAAGTTAAAAAAGACACCTATCCTCGTAAAAAATGATACTTATGGTGACGAACTCAAATTGGTTGTGTTTAGCGTGTAGAACGCTTCTCAAATGCTAAATCTGGCGTACTGTTGTTGCCAGCGCTCACGTCTTGCGTTCTTACGTGCGGTAGATCCACACCACCATTAAAAAGAACAATAGAGCAGCCTAGACTAACAAGTAAACACACGACAGTACTTTTCCCTCCTGTTAGGGTTTATCTTTTCTCTCGCCGCCGCCGGCGATGTTGAGACTTTTTTCACCTAATTCCCTCGCCTCCTGCTGATCCTTCCTTCTCTCGGGCTGATCAAGGGACAGCCTAGTGCTGTTGCCCGGCCTTGGACGGAGGGAGGTGATCGGTTGGTGTTTAGGGTTGTCTTCTCCACTAGGGCTTTGGCGGCTGGGGGTGCTTCGCATCGGATCATGGCGAACAAGGGTGGGACCGCTGGGACTAGGGACAAATCCAAGGGCAAGATTGATGATCTGATGAAGCGCTGGCCCTAGGGGAGGAAGATCTGGATGACGTGATCTTCGAGGAAGATGATGCCCCACCGGAAGAGGATCTTCGTGGATGATTGTGGTCCGTGTACACATGGATAAAGACTTTAGCACGTACTGGTTCTTCAAGAACATGAGATCTGCATGGGACCTGGCGAGGAACGTCAAGATCAAAACTTTGGAAGGCAATCTGTTCATCATGCAGTTTAATTGCTGGGGGACTGGGAGACAGTAACTCAGGGCGGACGGTCGCACTTCAGAGGTAATCCGGTGATCATTGATCCCTACGATGGATATACTAAGCCGTCAACCATTGAACTCTTCAAGTTTGACATATGGGCACGGATCATTGATCTGCCCATGGCGTATCATGGCAAGGTCAAAGCTTTGGCCTCAAAACTTGGCGAGTTTGTGGATTCAGAGCCCTCTTCCCTTGATTTTGAAGGCAATTTTATCGCGCCCGTGTGAGACTGGATGTGCGCAACCCCTTGAAGAAAGCACCTTCGATTGTTCGCAGGGTGAACAGAGATCTTTGCCGTAAAGTATGAGCGTCTGCCAGATTGGTGCCAGGTGTGTGGGATGATGGGCCATGAGTTTAAAGAGCATGGGGATGGTCTCCATCCTCCATCGGCCCTCGTCTTCAAGAATCTATGTGCCCAAGCTACCACAGCCTGGGCGACTAGACGCCGCAACAATAACCAGAGGAAGAAGGAGAAGGATCAACCAAGAGGAGCTAATCTTGTGAGCCAAACTTCCAGCGAAAAGGAAGAAGATGTTGAGATGGAAGCGCATGACACTTCTGACCCTAGCAGGAAAAGAGGCTTCGATGAAGTGGTGACAACTCCAGTTACGTGTTTGGAAATAGTGCCAGTGGAAAAAGCTAAAGGGGGTGGTGGGGATCCTCTCAGCCCACCGCCAAAGCAGGACCCGAAGAGGGTCAGGACAAGCCAGCAAGCGGAGAAATCGGGGCCGGACAAGATCAGCTTAACCAATATGAAGAAGACAGTAGGAGGAGGAAAAAGCATTGATGGACGTGTAGCGGCCTCCCCGGCGGAGGACCGCCGGGCCCAATGAATCTTCTATGCTGGAATTGTCGGGGGATTGGCAACGCCCCGACAATTCAAGAGCTTCGCGAACTCGCGATTAAGTTTGCCCCGAAAGTGCTTTGCATTGTAGAGACTCGGATTAGTAGAGCTCGAGGTGAAAAAATAGCAGGCACTATAGGTTATGATCATCCTTTTGGTGTTGATCCCACTGGTCGTAGTGGCGGTTTATGTATTTTTTGGAACAATGAAATAAAGGTGGAAAATTTGGGTTACTCGAAGTACCACCTAGATGCAAAAATTTCTGATCTGGGAGGTTCCTCCTGGAGACTTACGTGCTTCTATGGTGAGGCGCAGACTCATCTTCTCCACCATACATGGAGCACTATGAAGAACCTATCAACGACAGAAAACCTTCCGTGGGTCTGTCTAGGGATTTTAATGAGGTTCTGCGCCATGATGAGCACGATGGCATTGGAACTAGAAGTCAATCACAAATTGGAAGTTTCAGAGAGGCATCGATGTGTGTGGTTTACTTGACCTGGGGTACACTGCACGAGATGGACCTATGAGAAGAAGGTCGCTGGTGGCTCCTTCACCAGGGTCCGACTGGACAGGGCCCTTGCGATAGCGGATTGGTGTGAGCTCTTCTCGCTTGCATCAGTGCAGCACTTAACAGCTGCGACCTTAGATCACCCTCCCATCCTTCTGCAGCTTGAAGCAGAGCGTGGCAAAGGGGCCAAGCCTTTCAGGTACGTGTTGGTGAACGTTGCATAAAATAAAAAAATTCCTACGTTCACCAAGATCCATCTATGAGTTCATCTAGCAACGAGTGAGAGAGATGCATCTACATACCCTTGTAGATCGCGTGCGGAAGCGTTCAAGAGAACGGGGTTGAGAGAGTCGTTCTCGTCGTGATCCAAATCACCGGAGATCCTAGCGCCGAACGGACGGCACCTCCGCGTTCAACACACGACGGTCAGCGTGACGTCTCCTCCTTCTTGATCCAGCAAGGGGAAGGAGAGGTTGATGAAGATCCAAAGAAGACGACGGCGTGGTGGTGGATGCAGCAGAGACTCCGCAGGCTTCGCCAAGCAATCATGGGAGGAGGAAGAGGTGTAGCAGGGGAGGAGGCGCCAAGACTGTGGTAAGGCTGCCCTCCCCTCCTTATATAGGCCCCTGAGGGGGCGGCGGCAGGGGTGGAGTGCCCCCAAGGCAAGTGGTGCGCTTCACCCTAGGGTTTCCAACCCTAGGCGCAGGGGGCCCAAGTGGGGCGCACCAGCCCACGGGGTTGGTTCCTCCCACTTCAGCCCAGGGCCCTCCGGGATAGGTGGCCCCACCGGTGGACCCCGGACCTTCCGTGGTCCCTAAGGATGGCAATTTTACCCACGGGTACGGGTACCCGTGGATACCGTACCCGCATGGGTAGGGTATGGGTACAATTTTATACCCATGGATAGTACCCATACCCTACCCATTAAGTCATGGGTAGGGCATGGGTATAGCATTATACCCATGGAGATACCCATACCCTACCCATTTGTATTGGCACGTTACTTGTCAGATGTTATTTGGTGAAACGTGTCATGAGCTTGTGTACCCATGCTAAAGTTATCTGTCAGTTTGAATCGAGATAATTGTTTTGTACTCGTATATATGTTCTTGAGTTGAGATAAATGTTTTTTCTTATCAAATGTGCTATGAAAGAATGCAAAATTATCAATAACTTGTGTACTCTTTGATCTACCCGTTGGGTACCCAATGGGTATGGGTACCCGTCGGGTATGGATACGGGTAAAGTTTCATACCCATAGGTACGGGTATGGGTAGATTTTTGTACCCATTAACTACACGGGTATGGGTATGGTATTGCTCTACCCGCCCCATACCCTACCCATTGCCATCCTTGGTGGTCCTGGTACAATACCGGGTGACCCCGAAACTTTCCCGATGGCCGAAACAGCACTTCCTATATATAATTCTTTACCTCCAGACCATTCCGGAACTCCTCATGATGTCCGGGATCACATCCGGGACTCCGAACAACTTTCGGTTTGCTGCATACTCATATTCATACAACCCTAGCGTCACCGAACCTTAAGTGTGTAGACCCTACGGTTCGGGAGACATGCGACATGACCGAGACGACTCTCCGGTCAATAACCAACAGCGGATCTGGATACCCATGTTGATCCCACATACTCCTCGATGATCTCATCGATGAACCACGATGTCGAGGATTCAAGCAACCCAGATACTATTCCTTTGTCGACGGTATGTTACTTGCCCGAGATTCGATCGTCGGTACCCCAATACCTCGCTCAATCTCGTTACGCAAGTCACTTACTCGCATCAGAATGCATGATCCCGTGACGGACACTTGGTCACTTTGAGCTCATTATGATGATGCACTACCGAGTGGGCCCAGTGATACCTCTCCGTAATACGGAGTGACAAATCCCAGTCTCGATCCGTGTCAACCCAACAAACACTTTCGGAGATACCTGTAGTGCACCTTTATGGTCACCCAGTTACATTGTGACGTTTGGTACACCCAAAGCACTCCTACGGTATCCGGGAGTTACATGATCTCATGGTCTAAGGAAAAGATACTTGACATTGGAAAAGCTCCAGCAAAATGAACTACACGATCTTGTGCTATGCTTAGGATTGGGTCTTGTCCATCACATCATTCTCCTATTGATGTGATCCCGTTATCAATGACATCCAATGTCCATAGTCAGGAAACCATGACTATCTATTGATCAACGAGCTAGTCAACTAGAGGCTCACTAGGGACATGTTGTGGTCTATGTATTCACACACGTATTACTATTTCGGATAATACAATTATAGCATGAATAAAAGAAAATTATCACTTAACAAGGAAATATAATAATAATCCTTTTATTATTGCCTCTAGGGCATATTTCCAACAGTCTCCCACTTGCACTAGAGTCAATAATCTAGTTACATTGTGATGAATCGAACACCCATAGAGTTCTCGTGTTGATCATGTTTTTCTCATGAAGAGGTTTAGTCAACGGATCAGCGATATTCAGATCCGTATGCACTTTGCAAATTTCTATGTCTCCATCTTGAACATTTTCATGAATGGAGTTGAAGCGACGCTTGATGTGCTCGGTCTTCTTGTGAAACCTGGCTCCTTGGCAAGTGCAATAGCTCCAGTGTTGTCACAGAAGAGTTTGATCGGCCCCGACGCATTGGGTATGACTCTAGGTCGGTGATGAACTCCTTCACCCAAATTGCTTCATGCGCTGCCTCCGAGGCTGCCATGTACTCCGCTTCACATGTAGATCCCGCCACGACGCTTCGCTTGCGGCTGCACCAGCTTCATCGCTCCACCATTCAACATATACACGATCCGGTTTGTGACTTAGAGTCATCAGATCTGTGTCGAAGCTAGCGCCGACGTAACCCTTTACGATTGACGAGCTCTTCGTCACCTCCATAAACGAGAAACATGTCCTTAGTCCTTTTCGTGTACTTCAGATATTCTTGACCGCTGTCCAGTGTTCCTTGTCGGGATTACTTTGGTACCTTCCTACCAAACTTACGGCAAGGTTTACATCAGTCCTGTACACAACATGGCATACATAATAGATCCTATGGCTGAGGCATAGGGATGACACTCATCTCTTCTTTATCTTCTGCCGTGGTCGGGCATTGAGCCGAGCTCAATTTCACACCTTGTAATGAGTGCAAGAACCCTTTCTTGGACTGATCCATTTTGAACTTCTTCAATATCTTTTCAAGGTATGTGCTTTGTGAAAGACCTATGAGGCGTCTCGATCTATATCTATAGATCTTGATGCCTAATATATAAGCAGCTTCTCCAAGGTCCTTCATTGAAAAACTCTTATTCAAGTAGGCCTTAATGTTGTCCAAAGTTCTATATCATTTCCCATCAAAAGTATGTCATCTACATATAATATGAGAAATGCTACAGAGCTCCCACTCACTTTCTTGTAAACGCAGGCTTCTCCATAAGTCTCAAGATAAACCCAAACGCTTTGATCATCTCATCAAAGCGAATGTTCCAACTCCGAGATGCTTGCACCAGCCCATAAATGGATCGCTGGAGCTTGCATACCTTGTTAGCATTCTTAGGGTCGACAAAACCTTCCGGTTGCATCATATATAGTTCTTCCTTAAGATACTGTTTGTCAGGACCCCGATTCCAAGTCACATCGACCTAGCTGGTAACACCTCATATCACTTTGTGGCCTCACGCACGGTATTCCCACGGTGTCGCCTTACCATGGCCCGGGACCGTTTGGCGCCTTTTGGCTCACGATATGATAGTGTCGCTAGCATCCACATGACAAGGAACCCGGCCGACATGGCTAGTCGTGAACCCAAAGCGGCGCTAACCTATGGGGACAGTATACATGAATCACATCGAGCATGTCGGTCATCAACGATATATTCGGGCTGTAGCATCGGGCTAACAGACTCAATACCACCGCGTGACATTTCCCGGGATGTATATAGGAACGAAGTGAAACACATGCCGCCAGTCAAGTGTCCAAGCAGAGTGCTGGGCTAGCAGGACTCGGTGAACCGGTCAGTAGCGGACTACTATCGCCGTAAGCACGAGACTACATTTCCCCATATGAGAGGCTGCCAAGGATAAACAACTAGTTTGTCGGATCCCACTCATACCAAGCATTTCAATCATACACGCATAATATGCCCGATATGAGTAAATACAACAAGGCATCACAACAAAACTCTACAACTCAAGTACTTTATTTAAAAGGCCCGAGGAGCCATACATAACATAGTCATACAGGTAGGGGTCGCATGACCCAACACTCAAGTCATACATTCATACAAGCACATGCGAAGCAAACTAGTCGAGTACGACTCTAGAAAGAAAGGAAGCTTGTTGGAGCCTTTCTATCTACAATGGCCCTTCACAAGTCTTAGATCGCCACCGGTGGCTAGTTCACTCGTCAAGTCAATATCTACATAGAATCCGTCGGAGGGGGTAGTATTGTCCTCTGAAAAACATTAATTAGGCAAACATGAGTACAAAGGTACTCAGCAAGTCTTACCACAGAATCCTATCATACATGCACATTCTCAAGAAAGGAGGTGGAGTTATTTGCAGCAAGCCAGCTTTGACTCTTGGCTAAGCTATCCTACGTGACTCCACTTTGTAAAGCATTTGTCGTACACGAGTCCACTAATCACCATCACAATACTCCATCGTGGATCCTCTCTCGTCATCCCACGAAAGGGCCATCCACGATACTCACACTTATCTTGAGGCTTTTAGTAGTATCCATTTACTTGTCTATGAACTGATATAGGTAACCTGAAGTCCTTCTCCGTGGACACGGCTATTCAATAGATCATATTTAACCTGCAGGGTGTACTTCTTCACACACGCTCACCACTTATCGCGTTTACACGACATGTACTGCAACCTTCAAGCGGAAGCCCAACATGGGTGTCGGCCACACCTACCTAAACACTCAAGTCCCTAGTCCAGTTTATCGCCTATTCGGTTCCATCCGCAGGAGTCCGCCGAGGTTTCCCATACAGCCCCGAACGATGTGTGCAGGGTTCCCGAGATACCAAACGGGCACTCGGCACACGGGCCACGTGCCTACCGCAACACAACCCACCCCTAAGGTCAGCGCTATGCGCGCGCCCCCAAAGATGCTACAAACACCGTAAACTACTTGCAACTCCGGACTAAGAACAGGGGTGGTTAAGAAGTTTAGAGGGTCAATTAAGGATCCCAATGTGTGGTAGTAACTGTTTCATGGATCACAAACACAGATCTCAGTTCTTAAGTTCGGCTTCAATGAAACAACCCACCATGTACTCCTACATGGCCTCTCATCGATACCTTTACCAAATCGTGTTCAACACTTTCACTCTCGAACCATCACAACCTTTCACTCCAGTTCATCATCCCGATGAGCCGACGACACAACTCTAAGCATAGCAAGCATAGCATGGTAGGAATCACAAACATGGCTCAATCAACTCCTACACATACTAGTGGGTTTCATCTAGTTACTGTGGCAATGACAGGTCATGCAAAGGAAGTGGGTTCAACTACCGCAGCACACAACAGTTTGAATCGCGTTGTCTTAATGCAGTAAATGAGAGCAGAAGCGAGAACATGGGTTTGTATCGGAATGATCAATGAGTTGCTTGCCTGATGGAACTGGGGTAGAGTACTGTCCTTCAGATGGATAGTCGAGGTTATCCTCGGGGGCAGAACCTATCATGAAAGCACATCGAAAGTAAACACACATGACAATATGCAACAATATGATGCATGCTATGACATGGCAATATGGATGTGTGTTGGCCTAATGCAAGCTGAAATAACAGGGGATGAACTCATTTGAATCAAGGATTCAAATGATAGCTCATTTGAGTTAGTCCTAAAGGTGCATTATCTTATTCTGGTTAAACAGCATAGTTAACTTGCTTTAACATGCATGAAACCTGTACCAATGGATAGAGTGGATTTTTCTGATAATTTTTCATATATAAATCTTTGCATTTGGAGTTATAGATTAAAAGTTATAAGCATTTGAAATTTGAATTATATTCGAATTTACTATATTAGAATAAATCCAGAAATTGAATTAATGCGTCACCATGCGCCAAGATGACGCCGAGTCAACGGGACGTCCAGGTCAAACCCGACAGTGGGTCCCGCATGTCGTGGTAATTAACTTAACTAAAGTTTAATTAAAACTAACCTATTTAGTTAGCGTGGTGGGCCCCATCTGCCGCTGACCGGGTCAACGAGGGCCCCAGTGGTCAACGCCCACGCCGGCTGCATCTGGCGACTAGTCCGCCGCGCGAGCCCGACACGGCGGAGGGAGTGCTTTAGACGATTCCGCGACCAAACGAAGTCGCGGAAGGTAGCTACGGTAGCTAGGAGCAACCCGCTCTCATCGGTGGAGTTAGTTGGGGTCGGGTGGCGGAGTTGGCGCCGGCGACGAGCCAGGCGGCCGCCGGGTTCGCCAACGACGGGCTTGGGGTTAGAGGGCTCGTGAGGTGCGGAAAGTACATGGGTAGACCCTTGGGGTGCGGTGAGTGCAACGGACACCATGGGTGGCCGGAGAGTGACCGGAGCACGCCGGCGACGAGCTCCACGGCGGCGGGTGCGGTGAACGTGGCTCGGTTGCTACGCTGCTCGAGGCGCGAGAGAGAGGGAAGGGAGTTAGGTGGGCTCACGGGCGTCGCAGAGAAGCTCTCGTCGAGGTCGGGATGAACCGGGCGACGGCGGCGACGAAAGGATCTCCGCGACGGCGAGCTCGGTCGAGGTCGGTGGGATGGATTCGGTGCACTAGAACGAGCGGGACTCGGCTGGCTAGGGGTAGTGGAGTGCGGCGGAGCTCCTGGACATGGTGAGGAGGGGCACGGACGGCGGGGAGCACGACTACGGCGGTGGTGCGGCGGCGGCGGCGGCGGCCAAGATGGGGGAGAGCGAAGGAGAGGAACCGGGGCGGAGAGGGAGTGTCCAGGGGGTTCGGGGGAGAGAGGGAGGTCGGTCCTCAGCGGCAGCTGGCGAGAGGAGCGGCGAGGCGGCGACCAGGTGCGTGGCACCCAGCGGTGCCGCCGCCGAAAGCACTGGCTGCTGCTGGCCGAGCCAAGCAGCTACATTGGCTGGGCTGCTGGGCTGGGCAGCAGTGGGCCGGTAGGCGCCACGTAAGTTTTTCTGTTTTTAAACTTTTCTAATTTCCTGCAACTTTGTGGGGTTTTCTAAAATACCAAAACTGTTTTAAAAATCACCAAAATGCTCCTGGTCCCTTGTTGGAATATTTCCAACATGAAACATTTGGTTTGGCAATTTTGAACATTTAAAATATTTTGTATAATTTAAAATGCTCAAGTTTAAAACTTGTGAATTAATCCAAGGACCTTTGGTTGACCTAGAAAATGATACACCTCCTTTGACATAGGTTCGAACCAAAGCAAAGATGATGAGCATTTTGAAGGGCATTTCAGTGTTCATTGAAATAATTTTAGTAAACCCTAGTTGAATCGGGGGTGTTCTGGGGTTTCTGCCTTCCCATTTCAAATTCAAATGAAATTTAAACATGATGCACACCCTAATGCATGGTCTAACGGGATGTGACAACTCACCCCACTCAAAAGAATCTCGCCCCGAGATTTAGGATCTGCTATGAAAAAGGTGGGGTACTCAAGTCAAGTCGATCCTCCCTTTCCCAAGTGCTTCTTGCTCGGAATGGTTTGACCATTGAACCTTTAGAAACTTGATATTCGACGCCGAGTGGTACGCTCGCTTGATCGAGGATACGAACGGGATATTCTCGATAGGTGAGGTTATCTTGGAGATCAAGCGCGTGGTCCACTTCACGGATAGGATCCGAGAAGCAACGCTGAGTTGGGAAACGTGGAAGACATCATGGACTCGAAAGATGCGGAGGTAGTTCCAATTGGTAGGCAACTTCTCCTCGCTTGGCAAGAATGCGAAAGGGTCCAATGTAACGAGGAGCCAACTTGCCTTTGATATCGAATCGATGGGTTCCTTCAAAGGAGTAACCCAAGGTAAGCCTGCTCGCCAATTTCATAAGTCATAGGCTTATGCTTGCGGTCATATTGGCTCTTTTGACGAGATTGGGCTGTTTTCAATTTCTCACGAATAACGCGAACCTGCTCTTTCGCTTCTGAATCATATCCGACCAAAGAGTTGTCTCTCCCGGTTTCACCAGTTAAGAGGCGCTCGACATTTCCGCCCATAAAGAACTTCGAAAGGGCTTTGCCCAGCTGGCTTGATAACTATTGTTATAAGCTTAACTCGGCGAATGGAAGGCATTTCTCCCAATTCATGCGAAAGAGATGATGAAGCTCAAGCATATCCTCTAGGATTTGATTGACTCGCTCTACTTGACCACTTGATTGGGGATGGAAAGCGGTGCTAAAGGAGAGACGAGTTCCCATAGTGTTTTGGAAACTTTCCCAAAATCGAGAGGTGAAGAGACTTCCACGGTCCGAGTTAATCTCTAATGGAACACCATGAAGAGACACTATTCGAGAGATGTACAAATCAGCTAGCTGGCTAGCGGTTATACTCTCACGAACGGGTAGGAAGTGGGCTACTTTGGAAAGACGATCGACGACAACGAAGATAGCATTATTCCTCTCTTGGTCCTGGGAAACCCGTAATGAAATCCATACCGATTTTATCCCATTTCCATTCAGGAATTTCCAAAGGTTGAAGGGTACCAAGAGGCCGTTGATGCTCGCTTAACTCGACGACGACGCCGCAATTAGCAATGTATTGAGCGATTTCTCTCTTCATCCTAGTCCACCAAAACCTCTCGGCGAGGTCTTGATACATTTTAGTACTACCGGGATGAATGGTGAGAGGAGAGTCATGAGCTTCCTTAAGGATCAATTGTCGAAGTTGTTGTTTCTTGGGAACCACCAAGCGGTTTTCAAAGAAGACAACACTGTTCATCTATGGAGAAACATTTAGCAGCTCCGCTTAGCGATGTTCTCCTTGATCCGAGATATCCCCTATCATACCGCCGAGCAGCTATGATTCGATCCGTAAGGTTAGGTTTCACCACCGTGGTGGAAAGGAACTCGAGGAACAATGTGAAGATTAAGCTTACGAAATTCCTCGTGGAGAAATGGTTGACTTTGTTGTAACATCAGATTGTTACAATAAGATTTGCGACTTAGTGCGCCAGCCATGACATTGGCTTTGCTCGGGTGTAGGATATTCCTAAGTCGAAATCTGTATCAATCTCGACCCAACGCCTTTGCTCGAGATTCAAACCGTTGGGTGAAGATATATTTCAGACTTTGGTGATCATGTAGATTTCGCAACGATTACCCGTAAGGTAATGTCGCCAGGTTTTGAGTGCATGAACCATCGCTGCAAGCTCTAGACCGTGTGGGGTAGTTATCCTCATGTGGACGAATCGTCGAGAAGCGAGGCAATCACATGACGATCTTGCATGAGTATGCAACCTAGTCCTTGTCGCGAGGCGCCGACTAGATAATAAAGTCCTTAGAGAAATCTGGTGGAACAAGTACGGAGCAGATGTCAGCGCCTTTTCGGTTCTGAAAGCTGAACTCGCACTTGTGGCGCCCATTCGAACTTTTTATCTTTCTTGAGGAGTTCCGTTAGAGGTTTAGCAACTTTAGAGAAATTCTCGATTGAAGCGGCGGCAATAGCTCGCTAAACCGAGGAAACTCCGAACTTGCTTGACCGATTCGGTGGAGTCCAATCGAGGACAGCTTGAACTCGCTCGGGATTGACAAAGAATGCCTTTACCAGAGATTACATGGCCTAGATAGGTCACTTCGTAACCAAAATTCACACTTAGAGAATTTGGCATAAAGGCGGTGCTCTCAAGTTTCATCAATACTAGCCTTAGATGTTCGGCATGTTCTTCCTCATTCTTGGAGTAGATGAGTATATCATCGAGGTATACCACGATTTAATTTATCCAAATACTCCATGAAGATTGAGTTCATTAACCGAGAGAAGGTGGCTGGAGCATTGGTTAATCCGAAGGACATGACGGTGTACTCGTATTGGCCATAACGAGTGACAAAGGCCGTTTTGGGAATGTCCCGTTTTGATTTTGATTTGATGGTAGCCCAACCTCAAATCCATCTTGAAAAGATCGAGGATCCAGCGAGCTGATCATACAGATCGTTGATCCCGGGAGCGGATACTTGTTCTTGATAGTGACCAAATTGATGGTCGGTAATCTACAACCATCCGATCCGTACCATCCTTCTTCTTGAAGAAGAGGACGGGCAAGCCCATGGAGATGAACTAGGACGGATGAAACCTTTTGCAAGGACTCATCGAGTTGTTTCTTAAGTTTAGCTAGTTCTAGGGTGCCATCTTATAAGGTCTTCTAGAGATTGGGACGGTTCCGGGAACAAGATCTATCACGAACTCGACATCCCCGTCTGTGGAACACTGGCAGTTCCTCCGAAAAACATCCGGAAATCACGGACTACCGGAATATCTTCGAGGTCCGGAAGGGGTTGGCATTTAAGGAGTAAAGTGGCGCTTAGACACTCGGGTTAAAACATTCACCGCCTTGCCCAAGGATGGGTAAGTTGAACAGTTCTAGTAGAGCAATCAATCTTAGCATAATGGGTCGACATCCGGTCCATACCCAAGATGATGTTTATGTCCGAGGACTTAAGAGCTATTAGAGATGCAAGAAAGACTAATCTGTCGACAAGAATCTCATTCCCATGACTTATTCTAGAGGTTTGCCATCTAGAACCGTGGAGTTTGAATTTCCATGGAGGTAGGCATGTCACGAATGTGGTGTTGTGCAATCGAGCATAGCTCTCGTAAATAAATGAATGAGATGCTCCAAGATCAAAGAACGGTTGCGGATGGCAATTAACAAGAAGCGCATCGAGGACGACGTTGGGATCCTCATAGGTCTCTTCAGCAGAAACATAATTGACATGGCCACGAGCGGTGGTAACTGGTTTAGCATAGGGCACCTTTCTCGCTGGCTTGCCGCGCCAATGACTTTCCAACTTGATTGGGGTTGTTCTGGGACACTCTCGGATATAGTGGCCCGTCTCTCCACACTTGAAGCAAGTTATCACATTTGGGCGTGGAGCAGCATTAGCGATGGGGCCTCCATAAGTCTTGGGCGGAGGATATCATGGTTGGGGCGAGGCGCCTCAAAGGATGGCCTCGGGTGAACCAGGTGGTAGAGCAGTATTTGGAACCCAAACCCGCGCTTCGGGATCCAGAGCGGATGAAGATCGAGAATCACGGATGTGCTTTGAAGCCTCAAAATCAGTCTGTCAGCCAGGCCGATAGCCTTATTGACTAGCTTCGAAAAGAGGTACACTCATGCATACTGAAGGTCTCGGCGTAGCTCGTGGCTAAGTCCTTGCGGAACCTTGCCCGCTTCTTGGCATCGGTAGAAACTTCTTGGGAGCATAACGTGCTAACCTCCCAAATTCACTACAGAGGCATCCACCGTCGACCTACCTTGGGTGAAACTGCAGAATTCTCACGCTTGCGGTCCATAAGACCTTCCGAATATGATGCTCACTAAGGCGGCATCAATTCAGCCCAAGTTGTAACTTGTCCAACCGGACGATAGCCTCATAATTCTCCCACCAGAGACTAGCGGGGCCTTCAAGATGATAAGCGGCAAAGGTGACCTTGTCGCCTCAGCCACGTTAGCGGAACGCAGCTTGTGGTGGATCTTTGGGTTAATCATCCGCGCCGAGAGGCTCGACGGAATATTTGAACTTTGGGGATACAGCTTGACGAAGTCATTGAGTGAAACCAAATCATTTCTTGGCTGGCGGCGGTGTTTTGTTCGATCCGCCCAAGAAGAGGTTGGTTTCACGCTTATTTGCGCTCGCTTCAAAGATAACCTCGCCAAAGATGGCGGTTGCGGCAGATTCACATTTCGGCTGCACTAGCTTCTCCCTGCGCCCGAGCAAAGAGGAGTGTTATGGTGTTGACCATCCTAGGAGACAAAGCAAAGGTTTAAACCAGGATGGCAGAATTTAACAAGGAAGTGCGGAAGGTAATGAATAGCATGGAATGCAAAGATGTTCATCCGTATGACAATGGTAATATAAAACTGCCATATATATATATATACCAACGGTCATACACACCATTCATAGTTTAGTACAAGCCTGACGGAGTACAACTATAAGGAAAGGCGTTACATCTCATCGGAAGCATCCCAACTTCTATACATTATTTTTCTACACTTCCGGAACGATACACACTAAGTCGTATTCCACGAGTCACGCAGGACGGTGGAAACACAACTATTACCACACTAGGAATACTACTACTAACTCAGGCAGCTCCATAGTAGTCCTCATAGAAGTCACCACCCAAGCTCGGAAGTGGAACATGATCATCCGGAAGCAGATAATCCTGTGGGGCCTGTGGACCATAAGGACTCGGATGTGGCCGTGGTCCAACAAACGGTGCGAGACGAGGCCCACGAGGAGGAGTGATGCCTCCAACCTCACGCCACTCCATAAAGTCCGGCAGACTCACCCGCACAGGTACAAGTCCCTCATGTCCATATATCCGCTTGCACGGCGGTGCAAACCTAGTCGAGTAGCCCAGTGGTCGAACGGGCATTAAAAGCTCCATACGCAAGGCCCGGTTCTCACGGTCCTTGTCCTCCAAAGATCTCAAGAGTAGTGCGAAGGAGTGAGTCCTCATGGGATGCATCGCTGTACAAACCTCAAGGTAGCCATGCGCCTGTGGAGGGATTGGCATATAGCGAAAATCGGTGTTGCTCAAAGAAGGCGTTCGCTCGAATAATAGTCATCATGGAATAGGCTGCATCTTGCACGACATTCCAATAGTGATTCCGAGCCCATAAGAACAAAGTGAAGTGGCTCAAGAGCTCGGGATAAGATGGATAAATCCGACCGTGCATAGATATTGGCTTTGATTGAAATCCCTAAACTGCTCCTCGACGGTATATTCAGGATACCATCGATAACAGACTCAATCATCACCCTAACCAACATTGCTGTGTGACCACACACACCAATGCAACGGGTCAAAGCGAACCACTTGGTTACGGGGACGGGTGTCCATCTGAAAGCACAGCCACAATGCAAAGGCATTAGAATTTCTAGGAAAATCGGGCAGCATAACATCTCAGAATGCTCAAAATCAGATTTGAGACATTCAAAATCAGATTGCAAAACCACTCAACAACATCATATCAAGGTTCGGTTCAACCGATAGCATACTAAAATTTAGCAGAACTGAGGCGAGGATGTAACCAACAATCCTATAAGTTACTACGGATTAGTAACACGTGAACTCGATAGAGAGAAGAGAGCCTAGTCCTATACCCACGCCGAATGAGAAGAGGATGACTCAGATCGAGGGCATAAGGTAAAGGAGTAAAAGAGCCTTACGCTCCTCCCACAATCAATTCCCTACATATAACTAAAGCATTTCTAGACTCAACTTCACCAGTTTGGCTTAGCGAACCTACAGCAGCCCCGCTCGATGCCAACGATGTCGGGACCCGATTCCAAGTCACATCGACCTAGCCGGTAACACCTCATATCACTTTGTGGCCTCACGCACGGTATTCCCACGGTGTCGCCTTACCATGGCCCGGGACCGCTTATGCCTTTTGTCTCACGATATGATAGTGTCGCTAGCATCCACATGACAAGGAACCCGGCCGACATGGCTAGTCGTGAACCCAAAGCGGCGCTAACCTATGGGGACAGCATACATGAATCACATCGAGCATGTCGGTCATCAACGATATATTCGGGCTGTAGCATTGGGCTAACAGGACTCCGAATACCACCGCGTGACATTTCCCGAAGCGATGACATAGGAACGGTGAAACACATGCCGCCGATCAAGTGTCCAAGCAGTAGTGCTGGGCTAGCAGGACTCGTGAACCGGGCAGTAGCGGACTACTATCGCCGTAAGCACGAGACTACATTTCCCATATGAGAGGCTGCCAAGGATAAACAACTAGTTTGTCGGATCCCACTCATACCAAGCATTTCAATCATACACATAATATGCCCGATATGAGTAAATACAACAAGGCATCACAACAAAACTCTACAACTCAAGTACTTTATTTAAAAGGCCCGAGGAGCCATACATAACATAGTCATACAGGTAGGGGTCGCATGACCCAACACTCAAGTCATACATTCATACAAGCACATGCGAAGCAAACTAGTCTCGAGTACTGGACTCTAGAAAGAAAGGAAGCTTGTTGGAGCCTTTCTATCTACAATGGCCCTTCACAAGTCTTAGATCGCCACCGGTGGCTAGTTCACTCGTCAAGTCAATATCTACATAGAATCCGTCGGAGGGGTAGTATTGTCCTCTGAAAAACATTAATTAGGCAAACATGAGTACAAAGGTACTCAGCAAGTCTTACCACGTAATCCTATCATACATGCACATTCTCAAGAAAGGAGGTGGAGTTATTTGCGCAAGCCAGCTTTGACTCTTGGCTAAGCTATCCCACGTGACTCCACTTTGTAAAGCATTTGTCGCATACGAGTCCACTAATCACCATCACAATACTCCATCGTGGATCCTCTCTCGTCATCCCACGAAAGGGCCATCCACGATACTCACACTTATCTTGAGGCTTTTAGTAGTATCCATTTACTTGTCTATGAACCTGATATAGGTAACCCGAAGTCCTTCTCCGTGGACACGGCTATTGAATAGATCATATTTAACCCTGCAGGGTGTACTTCTTCACACACGCTCACCACTTATCGCCGTTTACGACATGTACTGCAACCTTCAAGCGGAAGCCCAACATGGGTGTCGGCCACAGCCTACCTAAACACTCAAGTCCCTAGTCCGGGTTTATCGCCTATTCGGTTCCATCCGCAGGAGTCCGCCGAGGTTTCCCATACAGCCCCGAACGATGTGTGCAGGGTTCCCGAGATACCAAACGGCACTCGGCACACAGGCCCGCGTGCCTACCGCAACACAACCCACCCCTAAGGTCGGTGTTGCGTGCGGCCCTCAAAGATGCTACAAACACCGTAAACTACTTGCAACTCCGGACTAAGAACAGGGGTGGTTAAGAAGCCGAGAGGGTCAATTAAGGATCCCAATGTGTGGTAGTAACTGTTTCATGGATCACAAACACAGATCTCAGTTCTTAAGTTCGCTTCAATGAAACAACCCACCATGTACTCCTACATGGCCTCTCATCGATACCTTTACCAAATCGTGTTCAACACTTTCACTCTCGAACCATCACAACCTTTCACTCCAGTTCATCATCCCGATGAGCCGGACTGACACAACTCTAAGCATAGCAAGCATAGCATGGTAGGAATCACAAACATGGCTCAATCAACTCCTACACATACTAGTGGGTTTCATCTAGTTATTGTGGCAATGACAGTCATGCAAAGGAAGTGGGTTCAACTACCGCAGCACACAACAGTTTGAATCGCGTTGTCTTAATGCAGTAAATGAGAGCGAAGCGAGAACATGGGTTTGTATCGGAATGATCAATGAGTTGCTTGCCTGATGGAACTGGGGTAGAGTACTGTCCTTCGGATGGATAGTCGAGGTTATCCTCGGGGCGTAACCTATCATGAAAGCACATCGAAAGTAAACACACATGACAATATGCAACAATATGATGCATGCTATGACATGGCAATATGGATGTGTGTTGGCCTAATGCAAGCTGAAATAACAGGGGATGAACTCATTTGAATCAAGGATTCAAATGATAGCTCATTTGAGTTAGTCCTAAAGGTGCATTATCTTATTCTGGTTAAACAGCATAGTTAACTTGCTTTAACATGCATGAAACCTGTACCAATGGATAGAGTGGATTTTTCTGATAATTTTCATATATAAATCTTTGCATTTGGAGTTATAGATTAAAAGTTATAAGCATTTGAAATTTGAATTATATTCTGGAATTTACTATATTAGAATAAATCCAGAAATTGAATTAATGCGTCAGCCATGCGTCAGCATGACGTCAGAGTCAACGGGGACGTCCAGGTCAAACCTGACATGGGTCCCGCATGTCAGGTAATTAACTTAACTAAAGTTTAATTAAAACTAACCTATTTAGTTAGCGTGGCTGGGCCCCATCTGCCGCTGACCGCGGGGTCAACGAGGGCCCCGATGGTCAACGCCCACGTCGGCTGCATCTGGCGACTAGCCGCCGCGAGCCCGACACGGCGGAGGAGTGCTTTAGACGATTCCGCGACCAAACGAAGTCGCGGAAGGTAGCTACGGTAGCTAGGAGCAACCAGCGTCTCTTGGTGGAGTTAGTTGGGGTCGGGTGGCGGAGTTGGCGCCGGCGACGAGCTAAGCGGCCGCCGGGTTCGCCAACGACGGGCTTGGGGTTAGAGGGCTCGGTGAGGTGCGGAAAGTACATGGGTAGACCCTTGGGGTGCGGTGAGTGCAACGGACACCATGGGTGGCCGGAGAGTGACCGGAGCACGTCGGCGACGAGCTCCACGGGCGGCGGTGCGGGTGAACGCCGCCCGCCGCGCCCGCCGCCTCCGCGCCGGCCGGCTGCGCCCTCCGCCGCCGTTCTTGCCGTCGCCGCCGCCTCGGTTCCTCCCGAGCCGACCAGCGCGTCGTCGCGCGCTGCCCCGACCGCCCTTCACGGCAACCACCGCCGCCGTGCCTCCTCCAGCGGCGCGCCGCCGCGAAGCGCCCGCCGCCTCCTCGCCTCGTCGCGCCTCGCCCCGGGGCGGATCCGGCGAGATCCGCCCGGGAGCACCCCGTCCCCGCCTCCGCCGACCTTCTCCGGCGACGAACTCCGGCGAGATCCGGCGGGTGGGATGAGATCCACCCGCCCGGCCAACCAAACACGGCCTCCGTCCCGGATCTCGCCATCCCGCACCACCTCGTCCCGGTTGACTTTCCCCCCCTCTGAAAATCCACTAAGTCCCCGAAATTGTTGCATATTTTGTTGCATTTTCATCGCATCATAACTCTGCATCTATAGCTCCATTTTGCGCATGTAATATGTAGAAATGTTCGTCTCGAAGAGTAGATCGTTTCATCTCATTGCATCATTTTCATTTGAGCTCATCTTGATGCCCGAAATGCTGTTGGAAGAGTGCTATTTGATGTTAGTTTCATTTCTTAATGTAACATGCACTTTGTCATTTTTGCCATGATTGATGTGTGCACCCTATGATCTTGAGTCCTACATGTGTTTTGTAATATGCCATGCCATCTTTCCAGGGGTGTATGCCATGTATTTTTGTGATCTCTGTGGTGACTAGCACAAGCATGCAAACTAGGCTTCTTGATGTTGCTGATTTCAGCCCCTGTTTTGCTGATATTTTTATGCCATGTTAACTTGATGCTACAGAGAGATCCATGCATATTTTGAGATACTTCAGTAAGGATGTTTTGTTATACATGTCTTGCTATATCCATCCATGCCCTTGTTTGCAATTATGGAGTGCCATAGCTTGAGTCAATCGAGCTCTACTTTTGCTATAAAATGTTTCCTGGCAGATTGTTTACATGTTATTCAATTTTGCCAAGGTTGTTGTAGTTGATCCTTGTATGCTATGTTGTTGTTCTTGCCATGTATAGCTTCTATGCCATGTCTTCTTGCTATTGGGTGCCTTGCCATGCCATGTATTGCTCTGTGGTGAGTGGTTCGAGCTCACCAACATGCCTACTTATCGTTGTTCCTGCCATGTTCAAATCTGTAATATAACTTGCCATGTTTACATGGGTGCCATCATATCTTCTGATCCTTTTTGGCTCATGGTCAGTAAGGGACTTTTGTTGTATGCTTTGAGTAGATGCATGCCATGCCTTGTTTTGCTATTATAAGTTCCTGTAGCATGTTGTTTGCTAGCTCTAAACATTACAACCTGATGTTAATTCTGCTAAAGTCTGAAACTGTTATTATTTGCAATCTTGCCATGTCATTTTGAGCATGATCTAGTTGTTTATGGAGAAAGCTCAGTGTTCATGTTTTGTCATGCTTTACCTGTACATAATGCCCATGCCTTTTATTATTATGTTGTGGTGCTGTAGCATGTTGTTTTGATGCTTGCAATATGCCTAGTTGCTGTTTTGGACAGATTGTTGCTATGACTTGTATAGTGTGTATGTGTTGAACCGTTGCTCCGTTTTGAGTGTGCTCCATATGAAACTTGCTTGATTTTGCATGTAGCTTCATATTATCATGTTGCATCCTTGTTTTGAGGTGTTTGCTTGATGTTTGTATGCATTTTGCATCAGTGCCATGTGTATCTTGTTTTGCTCATATCTTCTAGGCCGTAGCTCCGAATCTAATGAACTTTATATGTAACTTGACTAGAATCTCGTGTAGATCATCGTGGTGCATCTTAACTTGATGTTTAACAACTTGAACATAAGGTTTATTCAGATCTGGACCAATTTCGAAATTTGCATATGAGGACTTACCGGAATTGTTCTATGTTGTTTCCGGCCTCATTTAAACTTGCCTTTGATGTGTTGCTCTTGTTTGCATCATCCCTTGCCATGAGTAGCCTCATATAGATTTGTCATGCATCATGCTTGGTTGTGCATCATGTCTTGTCTATGTGTGGTGTGTTTACCATGTTGTGTGCTTCTTCTTGTTAGTTCCCGTTTCGTTGCGATCGTGAGGATTCGCTCGCTCACGCTTGGTTGGCTTCATCCGTTCATCTTCTTCATGGACTCGTTCTTCTTCCTTGCGGGATTTCAGGCAAGATGACCGCTACCTGGATCTCACTACTATCATTGCTATGCTAGTTGCTTCGTTCTATCGCTATGCTGCGCTACCTATTACTGTTTATCAAGCCATCCCAAATTGCCATGAACCTCTAACTCGTTGTCACCCTTCCTAGCAAACCGTTGTTTGGCTATGTTACCGCTTTGCTCAGCCCCTCTTATAGCGTTGTTAGTTGTAGGTGAAGATGAAGTTTGTTCCTTGTTGGAACATGGAGATGTTGTTCCTTGTTGGAACATGTTTACTTGTTGGGATATCACAATATATCTTATTTAATTAATGCATCTATATACTTGGTGAAGGGTGGAAGGATCGGCCTTATGCTTGGTGTTCTGTTCCACTCTTGCCGCCCTAGTTTCCGTCATATCGGTGTTATGTTCCCGGATTTTGCGTCCCTAACGCGGTCGGGTGATTTATGGGACCCCCTTGACAGTTCGCTTTGAATGAGACTTTTCCAGCAAGGCCCAACATTGGTTTTACCATTTGCCTCACCTATTCCCTTTTTCCCTTGGGTTTCCGGAGCCCGAGGGTCATCTTTATTTTAGCCCCCCCGGACCAGTGCTCCTTCGAGTCTTGGCCGAACTAGAGCCCTCAGGCGCCCCTCAAGGCAACTTGAGGTCTGGTTTTAGTTGTATGGACTGCTCATCCGGGTGTGCCCTGAGACCGAGATATGTGCAGCTCCTATCAGGATTTGTCGGCACATTCGGGAGGCTTTGCTGGTCTTGTTTTATTGCTGTCGAAATGTCTTGTAGCCGGATTCCGAGACCGATCGGGTCTTCCGGGAGAAGGAATATCCTTCGTTGATCGCAAGAGCTTATCATGGGCTAAGTTGGGACACCCTGCAGGTTTGAACTTTCGAAAGCCGTGCCCGCGGTTATGTGGCGATGGGAATTTGTTAATGTCCGGTTGTAGAAAACCGAAGTGGATCTCAATTAAACTGCACCAACCGTAATGCGTAACCGTGAGTGTCTCTTTTCGGGGTTGATCGAGAGGAGAACACGGTTTCTGGGTTATGTCTGACGTAAGTAGGAGTTCAGGATCACTTCTTGATCATTACTAGTTGAAGACCGTTCCTTTGTTTCTCTTCTCGCTCTCATTTGCGTATGTTAGCCACCATATATGCTTAGTCGCTGCTGCAACCTCACCACTTTACCCCTTCCTTTCCCATTAAGCTTTGCTAGTTTTGATACCCATGGTAATGGGATTGCTGAGTCCTCGTGGCTCACAGATTACTACACCACCAGTTGCAGGTACAGGTTTGCGATGACCATGATGCGAGAGCGATGTTTGCTTGTTTGGAGTTCTTCTTCTGCTTCTTCGATCAGGGGATAGGTTCCAGGTCGGCAGCCTGGGCTAGCAGGGTGGATGTCGTTTGAGCTTCTGTTTATGTCTCATCCGTAGTCGGATGTTGATCTCTTGTATATGATGTTGATGTATTCTTGTGGCATTTGTGCCTTATGTATGTATCCCCACTATTATGTAATGTTGATGTAATGATATCCACCTTGCAAAAGCATTTCAATATGCGGGTCTATCCTTGGTGGGACCGTCGAGTTCCTTTTGGATAGGGTCGCATATTGGGCGTGACATATACCCAATGGTTTCCTTAGGGTATCCTATGAAGACGCATTTCTCCGACTTGGGTTTGAGCTTTTCAGGTTGAAGTTTCTTGACATAAGCATCGCATCCCCAAACTTTTAGAAACGACAGCTTAGGTTTCTTCCCAAACCATAATTCATACGGTGTCGTCTCAACGGATTTAGACGGTGCCCTATTTAAAGTGAATGTAGCTGTCTCTAGAGCGTATCCCCAAAATGATAGCGTTAAATCTGTAAGAGACATCATAGATCGCACCATATCCAATAGAGTGCGACACGACGTTCGGACACACCGTTCTGTTGAGGTGTTCCAGCGGCGTGAGTTGTGAAACGATTCCACATTTCCTTAAGTGTGTAACAAATTCGTGACTGAAATATTCTCCTCCATGATCTGATCGTAAGAACTTTATTTTTCGGTCACGTTGATTCTCTACCTCATTCTGAAATTCCTTAAACTTATCAAAGGTCTCAGACTTGTGTTTCATCAAGTAGACATACCCATATCTACTCAAGTCATCAGTGAGAGTGAGAACATAACGATATCCTCCGCGAGCCTCAACGCTCATTGGACCGCACACATCGGTATGTATGATTTCCAATAAGTTGGTTGCTCGCTCCATTGTTCCGGAGAACGGAGTCTTGGTCATTTTGCCCATAAGGCATGGTTCGCATGTGTCAAATGATTCATAATCGAGAGACTCTAAAAGTCCATCAGCATGGAGCTTCTTCATGCGCTTGACACCAATGTGACCAAGGCGGCAGTGCCACAAGTATGTGGGACTATCGTTATCAACTTTACATCTTTTGGTATTCACACTATGAATATGTGTGACATTACGTTCGAGATTCATTAAGAATAAACCATTCACCATCGGAGCATGACCATAAAACATATCTCTCATATAAATAGAACAACCATTATTCTCGGATTTAAATGAGTAGCCATCTCGATTAAACGAGATCCCGATACAATGTTCATGCTCAAACTTGGCACTAAATAACAATTATTGAGGTTTAAAACTAATCCCGTAGGTAAATGTAGAGGTAGCGTGCGACGGCGATCACATCGACCTTGGAACCATTCCCGACGCAAGATCGTCACCTCATCCTTCGCCAGTCTTCGCTTATTCCGCAGCTCCTGCTGTGAGTTACAAATATGAGCAACGGCACCGGTATCAAATACCCAGGAGTTACTACGAGTGCTGGTAAGGTACACATCAATCACATGTATATCAAATATACCTTTAGTGTTGCCGCCTTCTTGTCGCTAAGTATTTGGGTCAGTTCCGCTTCAAATGACCCTTCCTTTGCAATAAAAGCACTCAGTCTCGGGCTGGGTCCATTCTTTGACTTCTTCCGGCAATCGGCTTACGGGCGCGGCAACATCCTTGCCGTCCTTCTTGAAGTTCTTCTTACCATTGCCCTTCTTGAACTTAGTGGTTTTATTGACCATCAATACTTGATGTTCTTTCTTGATTTCTACCTCTGCGACTTGACATTGAAAATACTTCAGGAATAGTTTTCACCATCCCCGCATATTGTAGTTCATCACGAGCTCTTGTAGCTCGGTGGGAGTGATCAAGGATTCTGTCAATGACCGCCTCGTCCGGAGGTTAATGTCCAGTGACAAGCGGTTGTGCAACCCAAACATTTTGAGTATGTGCTCACCGATGTAACTATTTTCCTCCATCTTACAACTATAGAACTTGTCGGAGACTTCATATCTCTCGACCCGGGCATGAGCTTGCAAAACCATTTTCAGCTCCTCGAACATCTCATATGCTCCGTGTTGCTCAAAACGCTTTTGGAGCCCGGTTCTAAGCTGTAAAGCATGCTGCATCGAACGAGGGAGTAATCATCAAGACGAGACCGCCAAGCGTTCATAACGCCTTGGTTCTCTCGATGGGTGCTTCACCTAGCGGTGCTTCTAGGACATATTGTTTCTTGGCTGGTATGAGGATGATCCTCGGGTTCGGACCCAGTCCGAATAGTTGCTGCCATCATCTTTCAGCTTGGTTTTCTAGGAACGCGTTGAAGTTCATGGTGACATGAGCGTTGGCCATTTGATCTACAAGACATTTTGCAAAGATTTTAGACTAATGTTCATGATAATTAAGTTCATCTAATCAAATTATATAATGAACTCCCACTCAGATTTGACATCCCTCTAGTCATCTAAGTGTTACATGATCCGAGTCGACTAGGCCGTGTCCGATCATCACGTGAGACGGACTAGTCATCGTCGGTGAACATCTCCATGTTGATCGTATCTTCCATACGACTCATGTTCGACCTTTCGGTCTCTTGTGTTCCGAGGCCATGTCTGTACATGCTAGGCTCGTCAAATTAACCTAAGTGTTTTGCATGTGTAAAACTGTCTTACACCCGTTGTATGTGAACGTAAGAATCTATCACACCCGATCATCACGCGGTGCTTCGAAACGACGAACTTTAGCAACGGTGCACAGTTAGGGAGAACACTTTCTTGAAATTATTATAAGGGATCATCTTATTTACTACCGTCGTTCTAAATAAACAAGATGCATAAACATAATAAACATCACATGCAATTATATAGTAGTGACATGATATGGTCAATATCATATAGCTCCTTTGATCTTCATCTTCGGGGCTCCATGATCATCTTGTCACCTGCATGACACCATGATCTCCATCATCATGATCTCCATCATCGTGTCTCCATAAAGTTGCTCGCCAACTATTACTTCTACTACTATGGCTTACACGTTTAGCAATAAAATAAAGTAATTTCCATGGCGTTTCTCAGTGACATGCAGGTCATACAAAAACTAAAGACAACTCCTATGGCTCCTGCCGGTTGTCATACTCATCGACATGCAAGTCGTGATTCCTATTACAAGAACATGATCTCATACATCACATATATATCATTCATCATTCATCACAACTTTGTCCATATCACATCACAAAACACTTGCTGCAAAAACAAGTTAGACGTCCTCTAATTGTTGTTGCAAGTTTTTACGTGGCTGCAAAAGGGTTCTAGCAAGAACGTTTTCTTACCTACGAAAAACCACAACGTGATTTGTCAACTTCTATTTACCCTTCATAAGGACCCTTTTCGTCTAATCCGCTCCAACTAAAGTGGGAGAGACAGACACCCGCTAGCCACCTTATGCAACTAGTGCATGTCAGTCGGTGGAACCTGTCTCACGTAAGCGTACGTGTAAGGTCGGTCCGGGCCGCTTTATCCCACAATACCGCTGAAGCAAAATAAGACTAGTAACGGCAAGAAAGTTGACAACATCTACGCCCACAACAGATTTGTGTTCTATTCGTGCAATAGAGAACTATGCATAGACCTAGCTCATGATGCCACTGTTGGTGAACGTTGCATAAAATAAAAAATTTCCTACGTTCACCAAGATCCATCTATGAGTTCATCTAGCAATGAGTGAGAGAGATGCATCTACATACCCTTGTAGATCGCGTGCGGAAGCGTTCAAGAGAACGGGGTTGAGGGAGTCGTTCTCGTCGTGATCCAAATCACCGGAGATCCTAGCGCCGAACGGACGGCACCTCCGCGTTCAACACACGTACGGTCAACGTGACGTCTCCTCCTTCTTGATCCAGCAAGGGGGAAGGAGAGGTTGATGAAGATCCAGCAACACGACGGCGTGGTGGTGGATGCAAGAGACTCGGCAGGCTTCGCCAAGCAATCTGCGGGAGGAGGAAGAGGTGTAGCAGGGGAGGAGGCGCCAAGACTAGGGTGTGGCTGCCCTCCTCCCTCCTTTATATAGGCCCCTAGGGGGCGCCGGCCCTGAGATTGAATCTCCCAAGGGGCGGCGCGGGGTGGAGTGCCCCAAGGCAGTGGTGCGCCCACCCTAGGGTTTCCAACCCTAGGCGCGGGGGCCCAAGTGGGGCGCACCAGCCCACCAGGCTGGTTCCTCCCACTTCAGCCCACGGGGCCCTCCGGGATAGGTGGCCCCACCCGGTGGACCCCCGGGACCCTTCCGGTGGTCCCGTTACAATACCGGGTGACGCCAAAACTTTCCCGATGGCCGAAACAGTACTTCCTATATATAATTCTTTACCTCCGGACCATTCCGGAACTCCTCGTGATGTCCGGGATCTCATCCGGGATTCCGAACAACTTTCGGTTTGCTACATACTCATATTCATACAACCCTAGCGTCACCGAACCTTAAGTGTGTAGACCCTACGGGTTCGGGAGACATGCAGACATGACCGAGACGACTCTCTGGTCAATAACCAACAGCGGGATCTGGATATCCATGTTGGATCCCACATACTCCTCGATGATCTCATCGGATGAACCACGATGTCGAGGATTCAAGCAACCCCGTATACTATTCCCTTTGTCAGACGGTATGTTACTTGCCCGAGATTCGATCGTTGGTACCCCAATACCTCGTTCAATCTCGTTACCGGCAAGTCACTTACTCGTACGTAATGCATGATCCCATGACCAGACACTTGGTCACTTTGAGCTCATTATGATGATGCACTACCGAGTGGGCCCAGTGATACCTCTCCGTAATACGGAGTGACAAATCCCAGTCTCGATCCGTGTCAACCCAATGCAGACACTTTCGGAGATACCGTAGTGCACCTTTATGGTCACCCGATTACGTTGTGACGTTTGGTACACCCAAAGCACTCCTACGGTATCCGGAGTTACACGATCTCATGGTCTAAGGAAAAGATACTTGACATTGGAAAAGCTCCAGCAAAACGAACTACACGATCTTGTGCTATGCTTAGGATTGGGTCTTGTCCATCACATCATTCTCCTAATGATGTGATCCCGTTATCAATGACATCCAATGTCCATAGTCAGGAAACCATGACTATCTATTGATCAACGAGCTAGTCAACTAGAGGCTCACTAGGGACATGTTGTGGTCTATGTATTCACACGTGTATTACGATTTCCGGATAATACAATTATAGCATGAATAAAAGACAATTATCATGAACAAGGAAATATAATAATAATCCTTTTTTGTTGCCTCTAGGGCATATTTCCAACAGTACGAGACGATGTGGGATACACATGCAAATTTAAAAGACACCGTTCGATCTTCATGGCAGCCGGAAGGTTATGTGCTCAGGGCTCAGGAGGTCCGAGCGAAACTGCAAGCCCTTGCTGGTGATCTCGGGGACTGGAGTAAAACTACATTTGGCAGTGTTTGTGGGGAGATACGGAAACTAAAAAAGGAATAGGAAAGGCTACGTAGCAGTCCCACCGAACGGGCCCGAGTCATGTTGAGATTAAGATTAATGATCGCTCTGATTGAGCTTTATTTGAGGGAAGAATTAATGTGGAGACAACGATCTAGGGTACAATGGCTTTCAGAAGGAGACCGGAATACCCACTTCTTCCATGTACGGGCGTCTATGCGCACGCGCAAGAACCTGATTAAGGCTTTTCAAAAGCTAGATGGACAGGTAACAGAAAACTTGACGGAGATGCAACAGCTAGCCTGCGAGTATTACCAGCTTCTCTAAACATCAGAGGGTGTCCAGGGTATGGATGAAGTGCTAACACATGTACCAGTCAAGGTCACAGCAGCTATGAATGACCAATTGTTGGCTACTTGTGACGAAAAGAAGGTCAAAACAGCGCTCTTCCAAATGTTTCCAACCAAGGCCCCTGGACCAGACGGGTTTCCCTCACATTTCTTCCAGAGGCATGCTACCTCTTGAGCATGTGTTGGTTTTCCCTTGAAGAGGAAAGGGTGATGCAGCAAAGTAGCATAAGTATTTCCCTCAGTTTTTGAGAACCAAGGTACCAATCCAGTAGGAGGCCACACGCAAGTCCCTCGTACCTACACAAACAAATAAGAACCTTGAAACCAACGTGATAAAGGGGTTGTCAATCCCTTCACGGCCACTTGCAAAAGTGAGTTCTGATAGAGATGATAAGATAATATTTTTGGTATTTTTATGATAAAGATTGAAAGTAAAGATTGCAAAATAAACGGCGACAGAAATAGCTAGTTGACGGGAGATTAATATGATGGAAAATAGACCCGGGGGCCATAGGTTTCACTAGTGGCTTCTCTCAAGATAGCATAAGTATTACGGTGGGTGAACAAATTACTGTCGAGCAATTGATAGAAAAGTGCATAATTATGAGAATATCTAGGCATGATCATGTATATAGGCATCAGGTCCACAACAAGTAGACCGACTCCTGCCTGCATCTACTACTATTACTCCACACATCGACCGCTATCCAGCATGCATCTAGAGTATTAAGTTCGTAAGAACAAACTAACGCATTAGGCAAGATACCATGATGTAGAGGGATAAACTCAAGCAATATGATATAAACCCCATCTTTTTATCCTCGATGGCAACAATACAATACATGTCGTTTCCCCCCATCCATCGGGATCGAGCAACGCAAGATTGAACCCAAAGCTAAGCACTTCTCCCATTGTAAGAAAGATCAATCTAGTAGGCCAAACCAAACTGATAATTCGAAGAGACTTGCAAAGATAACCAATCATACATAAAAGAATTCAGAGAAGATTCAAATATTGTTCATAGATAATCTTGATCATAAACCCACAATTCATCGGATCTCGACAAACACACCGCAAAAAGACTTACATCGAATAGATCTCCAAGAAGATCGAGGAGAACTTCGTACTGAGATCCAAAGAGAGAAGAAGCCATCTAGCTAATAATTATGGACCCGAAGGTCCGTGGTAAACTACTCACACATCATCGGAGAGGCTATGGTGTTGATGTAGAAGCCCTCTGTGATCGATGCCCCCTCCGGCGGAGCACCGAAAAAGGCCCCAAGATGGGATCTCACGGGTACAGAAGGTTGCGGCGGTGGAAATAGGGTTTCGTGGTGCTCCTGATTGGTTTCGGGGTACGTAGGTATATATAGGAGGAAGAAGTAGGTCGGTGGAGCCACGAGGGGCCCACGAGGGTGGGGGCACGCCCAGGGGGCAGGCGCGCCTCCCTGCCTCGTGGCCTCCTCGGTTGTTTCTTGACGTCCACTCCAAGTCCTCTGGATCACGTTTGTTCCAAAAATAACTATCCCGATGGTTTCATTCCGTTTGGACTCCGTTTGATATTGCTTTTCTGCGAAACACTGAAATAGGCAAAGATACAGAAATTTGCACTGGGCCTTGGGTTAGTAGGTTAGTCCCAAAAATAATATAAAAGTGTATAATAAAGCCCATTAAACATCCAAAACAGAATATATAATAGCATGGAACAATAAAAAATTATAGATACGTTGAAGACGTATCAAGCATCCCCAAGCTTAATTCATGCTCGTCCTCGAGTAGGTAAATGATAAAAACTGAATTTTTGATGTGGAATTATACCTAGCATATTTCTCAATGTAATTTTATTTATTGTGGCATGAATGTTCAGATCCGAAAGATTCAAGACAAAAGTTTAATATTGACATGAAAATAATAATACTTCAAGCATACTAACAAAGCAATCATGTCTTCTCAAAATAACATGACCAAAGAAAGTTATCCCTACAAAATCATATAGTCTGGCTATGCTCTATCTTCATCACACAAAGTATTTAATCATGCACAACCCCGATGAAAAGCCAAGAAATTGTTTCATACTTTTGATGTTCTCAAACTTTTTCAATCTTCACACAATACATGAGCGTGAGCCATGGATATAGCACTATATGTGGAATAGAATGGTGGTTGTGGAGAAGACAAAAAAGGAGAAGATAGTCTCACCTCAACTGGGCGTATCAATGGGATATGGAGATGCCCATCAATAGATATCAATGTGAGTGAGTAGGGATTGCCATGCAACGGATGCACTAGAGCTATAAGTGTACGAAAGCTCAACAAAGAAACTAAGTGGGTGTGCATCCAACTCGCTTGCTCACGAAGACCTAGGGCATTTTGAGGAAACCCATCATTGGAATATACAAGCCAAGTTCTATAATGTAAAATTCCCACTAGTATATGAAAGTGACAAAATAACAGACTCTCTATCATGAAGATCATGATGCTACTTTGAAGCACAAGTGTGGAAAAAGGATAGTAACATTGTCCCTTCTCTCTTTTTCTCTCATTTTTTTATTTGGGGCTTCTCTTTTTTTTGGCCTCTTTTTTTCTCTTTTTTTTTCTTTCGTCCGGAGTCTCATCCCGACTTATGGGGGAATCATAGTCTCCATCATCCTTTCCTCACATGGGACAATGCTCTAATGATGATCATCACACTTTTATTTACTTACAACTCAAGAATTACAACTCAATACTTAGAACAAAAGATGACTCTATTTGAATGCCTTCGGCGGTGTACCGGGATATGCAATGAATCAAGAGTGACACGTATGAAAGAATCATAAAGGTGGCTTTGCCACAAATACGATGTCAGCTACATGATCATGCAAAGCAATATGACAATGATGAAGTGTGTCATAATAAATGGAACAGTGGTAAGTTGTATGGCAATATATCTTGGAATGGCTATGGAAATGCCATAATAGGTAGGTATGGTGGCTGTTTTGAGGAAAGTATATGGTGGGTATATGATATCGGCAAAAGGTGCGCGTATTTAGAGAGGCTAGCAATGGTGGAAGGGTGAGAGTGCGTATAATTCATGGACTCATCATTAGTTATAAAGAACTCACATACTTATTGCAAAAATCTATTAGTTATCGAAATGAAGTACTACGCGCATGCTCCTAGGGGGGTAGATTGGTAGGAAAAGACCATCGCTCGTCCCCGACCGCCACTCATAAGGAAGACAACCAATAAATAAATCATGCTCCGACTTCATCACATAACGGTTCACCATACGTGCATCCTACGGGAATCACAAACTTTAGAACAAGTATTTCTCAAATTCACAACTACTCAACTAGCATGACTCTAATATCACCATCTTCATATCTCAAAACAATTATCAGGTATCAAACTTCTCTTAGTATTCAATGCACTTATATGAAAGTTTTTTTATTATATCCATCTTGGATGCCTATCATATTAGGACTAATTTTATAACCAAAGAAAATTACCATGATGTTCTAAAGGACTCTCAAAATAATATAAGTGAAGCATGAGAGATCAATTATTTCTATAAAATACAACCACCACCATGCTCTAAAGGATATAAGTGAAGCGCTAGAGCAAAATTGTTTAGCTCAAAAGATATAAGTGAAGCACATAGAGTATTCTAAAAAATTCCGATTAATGTGTCTCTCTCTCAAAAGGTGTGTACAGAAAGGATGATTGTGGTGAACTAAAAAGTAAAAACTCAACTCATACAAGACGCTCCAAGCAAAACACATATCATGTGGTGAACAAAAATATAGCTCCAAGTAAAGTTACCGATGGACGAAGACAAAAGAGGGGATGCCTTCCGGGGCATCCCCAAGCTTAGGATTTTTGGTTGTCCTTAGATTTTACCTTGGGGTGCCTTGGGCATACCCAAGGTTAGGCTCTCGCCACTGATCGTTCCATAATCCATCAAATCTTTACCCAAAACTTGAAAACTTCACAACACAAAACTTAACAGAAAATCTCGTGAGCTCCGTTAGCGAAAGAAAACAAAACACCACTTTAATGTACTGTAATGAACTCATTATTTATTTATATTGGTGTTAAACCTACTGTATTCCAACTTCTCTATGGTTCATAACCTCCGATACTAGCCATAGATTCGTCAAAATAAGCAAACAACACACGAAAAACAGAATCTGTCAAAAACAGAACAGTCTGTAGTAATCTGTATCTAACGAAAACTTATGGAACTCTAAAACTTCTAAAATAAATTTCTGGACATGATTAATTTATCTATTAATCATCTGCAAAAAGAATCAACTAAATAGCACTCTCCAGCAAAAAGTTATAGCTAATCTCGTGAGCGCTAAAGTTTCTGTTTTTTACAGCAAGATCAAAAAGACTTCACCCAAGTCTTCCCAAAGGTTCTACTTGGCACAAACACTAATTAAAATACAAAAGCAAATCTAACCAGAGGCTAGATCAAAGATTTATTCCTAAACAGAATCAAAAAGAAAAAAACTAAAGTAAAATTGGGTTGCCTCCCAACAAGCGCTATCATTTAACGCCCCTAGCTAGGCATAAAGGCAAGGATAGATCTAGGTGTTGCCATCTTTGGCATGCAATCCATAAGTGGCTATCATAATAGATTCATAAGGTAATTTAATTTTCTTTCTATGAAAGTGTTTCGTGCCTTTCCTTAATGTAAATTGGAATCTATCAAGAATAATAGGACATGAAGGATTGCAATCTATATCAAGGACAATGAAATCTATGGGCACATAGCTCCTATTTGCAAAAATAAGAAAATCATTAATTCTTCCCACAGGTTTCTTGATAGTGGAATCCGCAAGGTGCAAGTTTGAAGAACAATCATCAAATTCACGGAAACCTAGCAAATCACACAAAGTTTTTGGGATCGTGGAAACACTAGCACCCAAATCACACAAAGCATAGCATTCATGATCTTTAATTTTAATTTTAATAGTAGATTGCCACTCATCATAAAGTTTTCTAGGGATAGAAACTTCCAATTCAAGCTTTTCTTTATAAGATTGCATTGAAGCATCAACGATATGTTTAGTAAAAGCCTTATTTTGACAATAAGCATGCGGAGAATTTAGCACGGATTGCAACAAGGAAATACAATCTATGAAAGAACAATTATCATAATTAAATTCCTTGAAATCCAAGATAGTGTGTTCATTGCTATCTAAAGTTTTGACCTCTTCCATCCCACTTTACCAAATTTTGCATCAAGATCTAAAAACTCCGAATCATTGGGACGCCTTTTAACTAAAGCTGACTCATCTCCAGTCCCATCATTATCAAGATTCATATTGCAAAATAAAGATTTAATAGGGGACACATCAATCACTTTTAGATATTCATCCTTATTATCATGAAAACTAGAAGAACACGCTTTCATAAAGCAATCTTTTTTAGCACGCATCCTAGCGGTTCTTTCTTGGCACTCATCAATGGAAATTATCATAGCCTTGAGAGACTCATTGATACCATGCTTAGGTGGAATAGATCTAAGTTTCAAAGAATCAACATCAAGAGAAATTCTATCCACGCTCCTAGCCAACTCATCAATCTTAGGCATTTTTTCTTCAAGCAAAGCATTGAAATTCTTTTGAGAAATCATAAATTCTTTAACACTAGTCTCAAAATCAGAGGGCTCTTATTAAAATTTCCATAAGAGTTGTTGTAGGAACTACCATAATCATTAGAGGAATTACTAGGATACGGCCTAGGATTAAAATTTCCTCTATAAGCGTTGTTACCAAAATTGTTACTACCAACAAAATTCACATCCATAGATTCATTATTATTCTCAATCAAAGTAAACAAAGGAATATCATTGGGATCAGAAGAAACACTCTTATTAGCAAACAATTTCATAAGTTCATCCATCTTTCCACTCAAAACATTAATCTCTTCAATTGCATGCACCTTTTTACTAGTAGATCTTTCAGTGTGCCATTGAGAATAATTAACCATAATATTATCTAGGAGTTTAGTAGCTTCTCCTAAAGTGATTTCCATAGAAGTGCCTCCCGCGGCCGAATCTAAAAGATTTCTAGAAGCAAAATTCAATCCAACATAAATTTTTTGTATAATCATCCATAAATTCAAACCATGTGTAGGGCAATTACGTATCATTAATTTCATCCTCTCCCAAGCTTGTGCAACATGTTCATGATCAAGTTGCTTAAAATTCATAATATCGTTTCTAAGAGAGATGATCTTAGCGGGAGGAAAATACTTAGAGATAAAAGCATCTTTGCACTTATTCCAAGAATCAATACTATTTTTAGGCAAAGACGAAAACCAAGTTTTAGCACGATCTCTAAGCGAAAACGGAAATAGCTTCAGTTTAACAATATCATTGTCCACATCTTTCTTCTTTTGCATATCACACAAATCAACAAAGCTATTTAGATGGGTAGCGACATCTTCACTAGGAAGGCCGGCGAATTGATCTTTCATGACAAGATTCAGCAAAGCAGCATTAATTTCACAAGATTCAGCATCGGTAAGAGGAGCAATCGGAGTGCTAAGAAAATCATTGTTGTTGGTATTGGCAAAGTCACACAATTTAGTATTATCTTGAGCCATCGTGACAAGCAAGCAATCCAACACACAAGCAAACAAGAAGCAAGGGAAAGAAAAAGCGAACGGAAAAAGAGGGCGAATAAAACGGCAAGGGTGAAGTGGGGGAGAGGAATACGAGAGGCAAATGGCAAATAATGTAATGCGAGGGACAAGAGTTTGTGATGGGTAGTTGGTATGTCTTGGCTTGTGCGTAGACTCCCCGACAACGGCGCCAGAAATCCTTCTTGCTACCTCTTGAGCATGCGTTGGTTTTCCCTTGAAGAGGAAAGGGTGATGCAGCAAAGTAGCGTAAGTATTTCCCTCAGTTTTTGAGAACCAAGGTATCAATCCAGTAGGAGGCCACACGTAAGTCCCTCGTACCTACACAAACAAATAAGAACCTTGCAACCAACGCGATAAAGGGGTTGTCAATCCCTTCACGACCACTTGCAAAAGTGAAATCTGATAGAGATGATAAGCTAATATTTTTGATATTTTTATGATAAAGATTGAAAGTAAAGATTGCAAAATAAACAGTGACAAAAATAGCTAGTTGACGGGAGATTAATATGATGGAAAATAGACCCGGGGGCCATAGGTTTCACTAGTGGCTTCTCTCAAGATAGCATAAGTATTATGGTGGGTGAACAAATTACTGTCGAGCAATTGATAGAAAAGTGCATAATTATGAGAATATCTAGGCATTATCATGTATATAGGCATCACGTTCGCAACAAGTAGACCGACTCCTGCCTGCATCTACTACTATTACTCCACACATCGACCGCTATCCAACATGCATCTAGAGTATTAAGTTCATAAGAACAGAGTAACGCATTAGGCAAGATGACATGATGTAGAGGGATAAACTCAAGCAATATGATATAAACCCCATCTTTTTATCCTCGATGGCGGCAATACAATACGTGTCGTTTCCCCTACTGTCATTGGGATCGAGCAACACAAGATTGAACCTAAAGCTAAGCACTTCTCCCATTGCAAGAAAGATCAATCTAGTAGGCCAAACCAAACTGATAATTCGAAGAGACTTGCAAAGATAACCAATCATACATAAAAGAATTCAGAGAAGATTCAAATATTGTTCATAGATAATCTTGATCATAAACACACAATTCATCAGGTCTCGACAAACACACTGCAAAAAGAGTTACATCGAATAGATCTCCAAGAAGATCGAGGAGAACTTTGTATTGAGATCCAAAGAGAGAGAAGAAGCCATCTAGCTAATAACTATGGACCCGAAGGTCTGTGGTAAACTACTCACACATCATCGGAGAGGCTATGGTGTTGATGTAGAAGCCCTCCGTGATCGATGCCCCCTCCGGCGGAGCGCTGGAAAAGTCCCCAAGATGGGATCTCACAGGTACAGAAGGTTGCGCCGGTGGAAATAGGGTTTTGTGGTGCTCCTGGTTGGTTTTGGGGTACGTAGGTATATATAGGAGGAAGAAGTAGGTCGGTGGAGCCACGAGGGGCCCACGAGGGTGGGGGGCGCGCCCAGGGGGACAGGCGTGCCTCCCTGCCTCGTGGCCTCCTCAGTTGTTTCTTGACGTCCACTCCAAGTCCTCTGGATCATGTTTGTTTCAAAAATAACTCTCCCGAAGGTTTCATTCCGTTTGGACTCCGTTTGATATTCCTTTTCTGCGAAACACTGAAATAGGCAAAAGAACATCAATTTGCACTGGGCCTTGGGTTAGTAGGTTAGTCCCAAAAATAATATAAAAGTGTATAATAAAGCCCATTAAACATTCAACACAGAATATATAATAACATGGAACAAACAAAAATTATAGATACGTTGGAGACGTATCAAGGCACTGGGGTGTATGTGGTGTTGCGGTCACTAAGGTTGTTTTGGGAATTGTTTGAGGAGAGGAGAGCCCGGCTTGTGTTAGTGATACCCTACTGGTGCTCATACCGAAGGTATCCAACCCTACTCTCCTATCACAATTCCACCCCATTGCTCTATGTAATGTGTTTTACAAAATTGCATCAAAAGTCCTGGCTAACCGACTGAAGGTCATTTTACCGTAGATCATATCTGAGGAGCAGTCGGCGTTTGTTCCAGGGAGGCTCATCTTTGATAATATAATTTCTGCTTATGAGTGTTTGCACTTTATGAAAAGGAACATATACAAAAGCAACAATTTTGTGCTCTCAAGTTAGACATGATGAAAGCTTACGATAGAGTGGAATGGTGTTATCTGAAAGCTATCTTGGAGAAGCTGGTTTCGCTGCTCCATGGGTTACAGTGATTATGAATATGGTGAGCTCAGTTTCCTTCTCGGTTATGTTCAACGGAAGTAAGTTGGAGGAGTTCAAACCTTCTCGTGGTATTCGCCAGGGAGATCCTATCTCTCCATATATTTTCTTGTTGGCAGCAGAGGGCCTTTCGTGCATGTTAAAATCCCAACAACAGCCATCCCAACTTTTCGGCATTAAGGTAGCACCGACGGCTCCGGAGGTGAACCACCTTTTATTCGCGGATGATAGCCTGCTGTTTTTCAGGGCAAGTATTGATGGAGCTGAAAAGGTGTCACACCTGTTGGATACTTATTGCATGGCTTCAGGTTAGAGAATTAACAAGAAGAAGTCATCAATTTTCTTTAGTAAGAAGACCCCAGAGATTGTCAAAACAACCATCAAGGGGCATCTTCAGGTTCCAAATGAGTCCTTGAGTGATAGGTATTTAGGGATGCCGCTGATGTAGGGCATTCTAAAAAAGGCACGTTCAAGTATTTGAGTGATCGTGTATGGGACAGGTGAAGGGATGGATGAGTAAGTGTCTTTCATCGGGAGGCAAAGAGGTATTGGTTAAATCTGTGGCACAAGCTATCCCGGTGTTTTCAATGTCTTGCTCCAAACTTCCTAGAGATTTATGCGACCATATCAAGTCTATCATTCGCAAATTCTGGTGGGGCTTCAAGCAAGGTGAAAGGAGACCGGCTTGGGTCTCATGGGAAGTTATGACACGGCCAAAATATTTGGGGGGTCTCGGTTTCAGGGACTTGGAGTTGTTTAACCTTGCTTTGTTAGCAAGGCAGGCGTGGAGACTTCTGCAAGAACCTTCATCTCTCAGTGCAAGGATCCTCAAGGCGTCATATTTCCCAACCAGCTCTATTCTAGCAGCTGAACTTGGATCTCGACCTTCCCGGGTTTGGAGAGCAATTCTTGATGGCAGGGACATGCTAAAACAGGGATTATACGAAGAATAGGTAATGGCAGGACCACTAACATTTGGGACGACAACTGGATTCCCAAAGAAACTGTGCCAAGACCGATCACATCACTTATCCCGAATCCACCTGTTTTGGTTTCGGACTTATTGCAGCCAGCAAATGCTTCATGGGATGTGGAGCTAGTTCGCTCCATTTTTGTGCCAATTGATGTGGAAGCTATCCTTCGTATTCCGGTTTGTACTCGTAACATCAAAGATTTCTGGGCGTGGGTTCCGGACAAAAAGTTAGATTTTCTGTCAGTTCAGCTTATAAGTTTATGGTAAAGACGAAACTCCAATGAGAAAGCTGGCTAGAGGGAAGAGGAGGAACTTCGAATGAAGAGGCAGAACGTACGGGATGGTCCTCGCTTTGGAATTTAACTGTACCCTCAAAGGTCAAGGTCTTCATGTGGAGATTGGCGAGGCATTCACTCCCAACTACGGATGTGCTTCAGAATCGGAACATGTCGGTTCGGGATGCTTGTCCTCTCTGTGGCTGTCAAGATTCATGGAGGCATGCGCTCATTTCTTCTACGATGTCTCACAGTGTTTGGGCCCTTTTGGATGAGCAGCTGGTGTCGGCCATGACAGTGAATGAGGAACCAAACGCCAAGCACTGGATGTTCGAGCTTTATGAATCCATGGACCACGAGCAGTTCACGAAGATGGTAGTCACACTGTGGTCAGTTTGGTATGCTCGCCGAAAAGCCATACATGAGGCGATTTTCCAAAGTCCGGCGCAAACAATATCCTTTGTTGAGTCGTATGTTCATGATCTGCAGCAGTTACAACGGCCCAGAGCTCAGACTACGGTTCGAGGTGTGGAACCTCAGCGTCAAGCAGAAAGATGCCTAGCCCCAGCCAACTATTGCAAGATCAATGTCGATGGAGCGGTAGCCCGGCATAGAGGAGGAGGAACGGTGGCAGCGGTATGCCGCTATCATCGCGGTGCCTACCTGGGGTCATCTTCGGTGGCTTTCCTAGGAGTTTTTGATCCGGTCATGCTGGAGACTTATGCTTGCAGAGAATATCTGTCACTTGCAGAAGACCTCAATCTTCAGAGCTTCATTGTTGCATCAAACTGTCAAGAGGTGATCAATGACATTAACAGGGGGACGGGGGCCCCCATGCTGCCATAGTACATGAAATCATAGGCCGGAAGACAAGTTTTCAGTTTTGCTCTTTTATTCATGAGCGTAGAAACCATAATTTCGAGGCTCACAAAATTGCCAAGTTTGCTTGTAATTTAAATCGGGGTAGACATGTGTGGTTGGGTATTCCTCATGACCCGACTATTGTACCGATGAACATTGCTTTGGAATAATAAAGCTTGGCAGGTTTTTCTAAAAAAAGGTAAACACACGACAAAGAGCGCCTCTTTCGGAGACATAGCCAACATGAGTACACACAAAAATGCACTGGCAAGAGCAAAGTCATACCAGACGCGATGCCTAAGCAAGGAAAAAGAAAAATAACCATAGCAACCAAAAGAGTGATCTGCGAACTATAGGAACGACCATATCCGCATCAATTATCTTTTGATAGCACAAGGACAATTAGATTCTTCAATGGCAACGTCTTCAAAAACGAAACAATGATCAAGCGCCGTCATCATCGGATCCATCCAGTAGAGATGAGAATCTAGGTTTTTAGCCCGAAGAACAAGTCTGAGCATAATCGAGCAATGCCTTCAACAAACTAATGATACAAAGAGTCCCGCTTCGGTACAAAACCCCTGCAAAACTTATAAAGGGTAGTACCGACTTTTGACAACCCATACCTACTTTTTAATGTATGATTGGAAAGTATATGCCGTACGGAGACCTTCTGAGGCTATCTCGATCGAATTGCACTCAGTTCTCACACCTGGTCCGGCCCATTAAATCACCCCGTCCACTTTATTCTATAACCCTATATAGTGTGCGAATAACTTTGAAAGATGGTCGTTGGATAAAGCCAATCCGACGGCGCAGAGATGGCAAATCTGAGCACTACAAGCCATTGGATATCATCTACATTCCACCAGATTCTGTCACATTTACAATCTAGAAGACTCCATGATTGAATTTAAGCATAATGCATAAACCTCAAACATAAGCACTTCTCCTTTATTCTAGAATCTTCTGTATCATAATTGCCCAAACTTTTATTTTTCTAAAGGAATTGTCATTATTTGTTTTTTACTTTATGCTTTACAATGCACAATTCCATGGATCTTAAAATAGATTAACTTTTTTATAGAACTAATTGATTTTGAATGAGATGAACTATAAGAGTTAAAAGAACATCTACATCATGCATATATGACTCAAAGCTTACATGCTATAGTGTGGTATTTATTCATAAATCTTATGCGCGCAATGCACGTATACCTTACTAGTATATAGAAAGGGTAAAACGAAAAGACCGTCAGGAGTCGAACTCAGGACCTTGCACAACTGACACAAGCTGATAGCCACTCCACCTGGTAACTACCTGTGATTTTAAATAGTGCAAACTATATAAGAACACACAACAACGCACATATATAAAAACACCTCGAAAAACGATCCAATTTTTTTAAAAAAATATGAAGATTTTGAAAATGCTGAATATTGTTTCAAAAAAGCAATTAATTTACGAAAATCCAAAATTTGTTTGAAAAATATGAAGAACTTTTGGGATTCCAAACATTTTTAAAAATGCAAACAAATTTTGTAATCCTGAATAGTTTCTAAAATGAAAACAATTTGAAAATTGCAAATATTTTAGGAAAATCACAAAAAAAACACAAACATTTTTTGCAACTCCAACCTAAAGTTGGAAAGAGTGAACTTTTTTGTATCTGTAGAGAATTTTTTAAAGCGGCAAAAATATTTAAATCCTGATTGTGTCTAAATTTGTGTAAAATTGAAAATAAATATATTTATAAATTCTGAATTTTTGTGAAAACAGGATTATTTTTATATTCCTAAACAACTTTTGAAATCACGAACAAAATTTGAAAATGCAAACATTTGTTGAAATTTGAACAATTTTTTTATAACATGAATAATTTTAAAATTCCCAAACATTTTTTAGAAGCGTGATTTTTTTAAAAAATGTGAACTGTTTTAGAAATTCCCAACAGACGCCCGACGAGAGCGATACCGTCGCCTAATTGGACCAAAGCCTAGGTGTTTTTTTTCTTTTCTGTTTTTTTGGTTATCTTCTCTTTTTTCATTAATTAATTTTTGTCATTTTGTATTTTATTATTCCTTCTGAAACCTGTACAAATACTTGAAATACCAAAATAACAATTTTAAGTAAATGTAAAAAAAGGATTTACTGATTTTAATTTTATCCCTTTGTATTTATAAGTTATGTTAAAAACTTAAAATAAGAGTTTTAAGTACCTGTTTAAATTATAATTTTAACTATTTTTGTCTTCAAACCTGGCATGAATGCCTACCATGGGCATGCCCACCTGCTGGCAAAAGTTATGGTATACAAACCTGGCAAGAATGTCTGAAAAAACACCATATTCAAATTCTGCATTTCTAGAGCTTTCTCGGTCAAAAAGGCGATAAATGATCGGACGTTTCAGGTGTCCGGGTAGAGGCCAGAAGGCCTCGTTTGAGAGCACATTGTTTCTCAACATCCTTGAAATGGCCCATTTTTTTCATAGCCTTGTGTCATCAATTCAAGGCACCATGCCAAGTTGTTTGGGTTTTCGTCAACTTTTCAATTTTCTGGGGTTTTGCAAAAAGTCCAATGAATGGTTGGACGTGATGCAACTTGCTTACGGTGTCAGAATTCGTACAAGCCTGTCATGAATGCTCACCATGGTGATGCCCACCCGATGGAAAAAGTTGGGGTTATTTCATTCATGTCCAAAAGTAGACCATGTCAAGAGAGGGTGTTCGGGTAGGACAGAAGGGTCCGTTTGGGAGTGCCTTTTTTAGCATCTGTCAAATGACCCCTATTTTTTCATGAGCTTATATGAGCAATTAAAGGCACCGTGGAAATTTGTTTTAGTTTCTGAAAAATAGTCGATAAATGTCTAGACGTGACGCAACTTGCATACGGTGTCGGAATATGTTGAAACCTAGCATGGATACCTACCATGGCCATTGCCTACTTGCTGGCAAAAGTTGGGTCATTTCATACATTTCCAAAAATAGACCAGGTTAACGGAGGGTGTTCGGGTAGGCCAGAAGGGCCTTTTTGAGAGTACGTTTCTTTCGGCATCTGTGAAATGACCATAATGTTTTTTACATGAGTTATATACCAATTAAAGGCACCACCATGCTAAGCTGTTTTAGTTTTCAATAATTCTATCATTTTCTTGAGTTTTGTCGGTGAAAAATGGCCGATAAATGATCAGACATGGCACAACTTGCATAAGGTGTCGGAATTCGTTCAGACCTACCATGGATGCCTTATATGTGTGTGCCAAGCTGCTGCAGAAAGCTGGATCATTTATCCATAGTGCAAAAGAACACCGGTTGATAGGAGTGTGTTAGACTATAGGTCAGACGAATGCATCTATTATCCATAGTGCAAAAGAACACCAGTTGATCATGTACTTTTTTCCTAATTTGAATGCTTCTATTATTTGTAATTTCCATCATTATCAGCCAACATGAACATTTTATTATGTCCTAAATTGCGTATGAAAATTTTATAAACTTGAACACTTTTTCAAAGTTGTTAACAAACTCCCAACAATTGATGTTGAACACAAATTGAAAACCACGTACTTCTTTTTAAAATTTATCAACTTTTTTGAAACACAAACATTTCTCAAATATGTGGAAAAAAACAAAAACAGGAATACTTTTTGAATTCCAAAACATTTTTAAAACAATATTTGAATACAAGAAGTTTTTTTGGTATTCCAAACAATATTTCAAATTTTTTAACAGGTTTCAATAATAATAATAGAATTCATAGGAAGAAAAAATAATTATATATAAAAAAGAAAAACCAAAACCACAAAATAGAAAAAAAGCTTATGCCTTGGCCCAACTAGGCGACGACATCGCTCCGTCGGGTCACTCTTCACGTTTGGTTTATTTGGTTTATTTTGTTTGGTAAATAATGTTCCTCGGTTTGTATGGTATTGATACTTTGGTAAATACAGTAAATAAATTAAAATACAGTCAGATTTTTGTATATACCAAAGGAAATTGGTATGTTATCAGTATATGCCATGTTAACCAAAGTTGACACGAATTTTGAAACTGTAACGTTAAAGTTTACCTTTTTATGTGTCAAAAGTCAAAGATTTTGCGTGATGGCTGCCGGCTGATCGAACATGGAGTATATATGTATTTTCGGGAGCTCCTGTTTTTTTTTTTGAACTTTTCGGGAGCTCCTGTTGGCGTCTTAAGCTCGCCTGCGCGCCTTACCACATGGGCCGGCCCAGCAAACCTGTAGAAAAAGCAAACTTCAAGGAAATAATTTCACGTTTAATAGGGAGAACTAGGATTCGATCTCTGAACGGTAAGGTAAATGCCAACACGTGCTAACCACTAGGAATCGCCCATTTAGCTGACTAATTAGGGAAACAGAGCTCCTTTGACCATTCATTCCGTAATTTTTTTTAAACATAAACTAGTATTATATACTCACTATAAGTATTTGAATAATGAAAACATAAATTTGAAAAAGCATACACAAAAACCACGAATTGAAAAAATATATATTTCTACAAAAAGGTTAGCAGCAATTAAAAAAATCACAAAATGGAAAAAGTTCATGAATTTTTAAAAAAAGTTCATCAAATTTGGAAAAATATCATCAAATTTTAAGAAAGTTTATCAAATTTGAAAAAAATTCATCAATTTTAACAAAGTTCGTCAAATTTTAAAAACATAGTTCATGAAATTGAAAAAAGTTCATCGGTTTTCAAAAAAGTTCACCGAATTTGAAAAAAAGTTCACTGAATTTTGAAAAAGACAATGAATGCAAAAAAGTTCGTCAGATTTGATAAAGAGTTCATCGAATCTGAAAATTCTTGATCAAATTTTTAAAAAAGTTCATCAAATTTTAAGAAAGTTCATCAAATTTTAAAAAAGTTCATCAATTTTAAAACAGTTCATCGGATTTTAAGAACATACTTCATGAAATTGAATAAAGTTCATCGAATTTTAGAAAAAGTTCACTGAATTTGAAAAAAGTTCATTGAATTTTGAAAAAGGTCATTGAATTAAAAACAGTTCACCAACTTTTCAAAAAGTTCTTCGGATTTGAAAAAGAGTTCATCGAATTTGAAAAAGAGTTCATCGAATTTGAAAATTCTTCATCAAATTTGAAAAAAAGTTCATCATTTTTTTAAAAAATGCATTGAAGTTAAATAGAGTTCTTCAAATTTGAAAAAATTCATCAAATCTGAAAAGATTTCATCGGATTTGAAAAAGAGTTCACTGAATTTGAAAATTCTTCATCAAATTTGGAAAAAGTTCATCGAATTTAAGAAAGTTCATCAAATTCGAAAATGTTCATCAATTTAAAAAAAATCATCAAATTTTAAAAACATAGTTCATGAAATTGAAAAAAGTTCATCGATTCACGAATTTGAAAAAAAGTTCACTGAATTTTGAAAAAGGTCACTAAATTAAAAAAGTTTACCAACTTTTCAAAAAAGTCATCAGATTTGAAAAGAGTTCATCGAATTTGAAAATTCTTCGTCAAATTTGAAAAAAATCCATTGAATTTTTTAAAATGTGCATCAAAGTTGAATAGAGTTGTTCGAATTTGAAAAAAGTTCATCAAATTTGAAAAGAGTTCATCGGATTTGAAAAAGAGTTCATTGAATTTGAAAAAAAAATTGTCAATTGAAAAAGTTTATCAATTTAGGTAAAAGGTTCACGAATTTTAAAAAAGCGCGCATTAAAGGAAAAAAATAAGAAACATAAAAGGATATGGGAAAAAGTAAAAGGAATAAGGAAATAACAAACCGAACTAAAACAACAAGGGAAAAAGAGAACAACCGATCAACTAGCATGGTGTAGCCTAGTGGTTAGAAGCCAGCGCTCACCAGGACGCACCTTTTTTGTGTTTCGAAAACAACCTATATGGACCGACCCAGCGCGGGGCGCTGCAGGCGCCCGTTAGCAGAATACACATTATCGGGCGCCTGAAGCGCCAAATAGGATTCGTGTGTATGTTGGTCTGTTGCATGTTGGGTTTTTATTTTTTCATAATGCACGACTAGTCGGTTAAGGGCCTGTTCCACCGGCCTGGTACACTGCCCATACACCGGAATTAGTGTTGACTTTTTTTAGTATTTGTCTTGATTTTTTTTGTCAGCGTGGATGCAACCGAGCATGGCTCAGAAGTGGATTATCGGACTTGTGTGATCTACCACTTTGTCTCAAAAAAATTCAGTGTGAGTATACTGCCCGTGTCTATGAATTAGTACCACCTCGCTACTTGACAAGAAGACTGAGGTGAGACGACTATAAGACCCAGGTGACACACCTTTTTTGCGTTTCAAAAACAACCTATATGGGCCGGCCCAGCGCGGGGCGTTGCAGGCACCCGTTAGCAGAATACACATTAACGGGCGCCTGCAGCGCCAAATAGGATTCACCTGTATGTTGTTCTGTTGCCTGCTGGGCTCCTATATTTTCATAATGCACGGCTAGTCGGTTAAGAGCCTGTTCCACTGGCCTGGTGCACTTCCCACGCACTGGAATTAATGTTGAATTTTTTTATTATTTGTTTTGATTTATTTCGTTAGCGCGGATGCAATGAAGCCTGGGCTCAGAAGTGGATTATCGGACTTGTGTGATCTACTGCTTTGTCTCAAAAAAGGAAGTGTGAGCATACTGACCGTGTCAACGAATTAGTACCACCTCGCCACTTGACAAGAAGACTGAGGTGAGATGACTATAAGAAAGGGTCCCGGTGAGTTGCTGGTAGGAACCTCGCACAACTATCTTTTATTAGCTGCTAGCTGCTAGTTCATGTGCGAAGCACAACAGCCCAATAAATCAGGGTGTTGCGTTCCTATTTTCGAACAAACTTGAGACCAAAATGGTATGGAGATCTCATAAGATACTGAAAAGCTCGGTTCAGTTTTCTCAGTTTGGATTTACAATGCACTGGGTGACCGTTAGGACGGCCAATGTGTTCATGGATTTAAAAAAGAATCATCATTTTGAAAAAAAATTATCAATTTGAAATAATTCATGAGCTTTGAAAAAAGTTTGTAAAATTTAAAATAGTTCGTGGATTTGCAAAAAAAAGTTCACTGATTTGAAAACAGAGTACGCAAATTTAAGAAAATGTTTATGAATTTGGAGAAAAAGTTCACTTATTTGAAAACAAAGTTCGCAAATTTACGAAAATATTCAAATTTAAAAAGTTCACCGATTTAATAAAAATTTCTTGATTTAAAAATAGTTCATGATTTAGAATAGAAAAGAAAATGGAAAAAAAATAAAGAGAAAAAAAACAGGACGAACAAAAACCGAAAAAAGAAACCAAACAGGCTTGCATTGGTTAGTGTTATATTTGAAGAAGAAGAAAAAAAATAAGTTAACTAGGCATAGAAGGAGAGTAGTCTAGTTGGTCAACGTGCTTGTGCTAAGCTAATAGGTGTTGGGTTCAGATCTTGTCAGGCACTCTTTTTCGCCCAGGGCGGTAGGTAGGCCGCGTATTGAGGCGACGTATCTTTCTTTTCTCTAATATTAAAGGGAGGATTGTTTCTTCAGTATTTTTCGTTCACAGTGGACCCACATAATTTTCATACGGCCTAGGCTTCGTACGTCGCAGCGTTTTCTCCTTCTCCCGATTCGTTTCTATCAAAAAATAAAGAGGAAAATCACAGGACGCATAGAGCCGCAATGGGCCGGCCCATTAGCGTACAAAGAGCCCACGCTAAAAGAATTTCCAACAAAAAAATACTGTGAAGCGAGGAATCGAACCCAGCCACTCATGCTAGAGCATTCAAATGCTTACCAATAGACTAAACAGAGTATTCGTTTTATTAGCACCACGAAATTTTAAATTACGTGCACAGTGGCGCCAGATACTGAGAGGAAAATATATTTTTCAAAGTGTATATATTTTAGAATGCGAAAATTTGGCAAAGTTGTTAATAAAAAATTTAAAGTCGCACATTTTTTTAAAGAAAAATATTTGTCTTTTTTTATTTTTTTGAAACCTGAGTATTTTTTAAAAACAGACAAAATTTTAAAACTAGGAGGTATTGTTGTGATTATTTCTCGAATTTGGAAACATTTTTAAAACACAAATATTTTTTGAACTTCAAATTTGAAAAGGCAAACATTTTTGTAAACATGTTTTTTTAAATGGGAGGTACTGTAGCTAAACTGTTTTAATCTATACATATATTAATAAGACTTGGCGAATATTTGAAATATGCCCACATGATGCTTTGTTTTACTTCATTTTATTAAACTAGGGATATGAAAGGAATCTTTTTCTCTTTTGCGTCTTCACGTACAACCAGTCTCACTCGGCCTAATGACTCCCGTCAAAATGCATTAGGAGTCCAACTAAGGTTTCATGGTCTATCTGACACAAACTACTCAATTTACATGATGATACGGACATATATTGTGTGCAGTGTTTTTTACCTATTATATTAGCCAAATGATAAAAACAAATTGTGTTCAACGCTTTTGATCTTCATCGGACACGAAGGCGGCTCAACAATCCAGCTATTGGACCTTGCCAACCTTGGTTAGTGATAGCTGGTACTGCGACCACCGACGACGAGGAACATTTGTGATTAGTTCTCGAGAAGCTCAGGGAACACCAATTATATGCCAAATTCAGCAAATGTGAGTTTTGGTTGAAGGAAGTGGGATTTCTTGGACATGTCATCTCAGGAGAAGGTATAGCAGTAGACCCCACCAAGGTTCAGTCAGTCACTGAGTGGTTAGCACCCACCTCAGCTGGAGAGATACGCAATTTTCTTGGACTCGCAGGATATTACCGGAGATTCATTGAGAATTTTTTAAATGGGAGGTACTGTATCTAAATTGTTATAATCTATACATATATTAATAAAACTTGGCGAATATTTGAAATATGCCCACATAATGCTTTGTTTTACTTCATTTTATTAAACTAGGGATATGAAAGGAATCTTTTTTTCTTTCGCGTCTTCACGTACAACCAGTCTCACTCAGCCTAATGACTCCCGTCAAAATGCATAAGGAGTCCAGCTAAAGTTTCATGGTCTATCTAACACAAACTACTCAATTTACATGATGACACGGACATATATTGTGTGCAGTGTTTTTCCCCTATTATATTAGCCAAATGATATAAACAAATTATGTTCAACGCTTTTGATCTTCATCGGACACGAAGGCGGGTCAACAATCCAGGTATTGGACCTTACCAACCTTGTTAGTGACATCTGGTACTGCAACCACCGACGACGAGGACGACAAAACGACAAGCGGAAACATGTGTCTGGTGTTATATTGAAATGGAGGATGTGGACCTGAGGATGAGGTATTAGTCATGTTTATTATGTTGTGAGGTCTTTAGGCATGCTCAATGGGTAAGGGCATGTAAGGGCCTTTTTTTCCCGTTGCAACGCACGGGCATGTTTCCTAGTTTTTATAAAAGATCATCCTACCCTTTATTATGAAGAGGTACAAAAAGATCTCATCCATTGATGTGTTTATGGGAGTGTATCGAAGAAGTGCGATGCAAAAACATCACCATTGACAGGTATAACCAACTCAGGTCAAACCTATGGTTTTCAACCCGAAGCTCGAGACCTGGTACACAAGGAGTATCACCAAATCAAAGTCCGTCATGTGTTGTCGCCACTACTTTTGCACGATCCCAGCAGCTACATGCCTCGGGCTAGAGAACCCATCACCGCCATGGCACAACTATACCCTCTGCGTCGAATCGCTGTCCATAGAATGCATAGCCACGATCAGGGGCCACCGGATCTGGACAGAGGAAACCCTCACAAAGACCCTTTAGTAACCACCGCAATCGGTAGCTCAAGCAGCGTCGGAGTGGCATCAATGAGCGCCACGACACACGCACCAAGTTCACCGCACCCTCAGTCCATCGCCGCGCAACCATGGGGCCGCCACCATGGAGGGATTCGTCGCGCCCGACGAGCCACTACAGTGCAACGTCTAGCAACCAGGGAATTCCATCGCAGGAAGCAAGTCGCCGTGCGCTGGATCCGACGCACGCAAGGGGCCGCTGCGTCGTAGGGATCAGTCGCTCGCTCCAGATCCATGTTGGCCATGTCTTTTTTTTTGAGAAACTTTTCGATCTATTCATCTTCAATCATGACGGTACAACGAATACCATAAATAATAAAGATTACATCCAGATTCATAGACAACCTAACGACGACTACAAGCACTGAAGCGAGCCTAAGACGCGCCGTCGTCATCGCCCCTCCATCACCGGATTCGGGCATAACTTGTTGTAGTAGACACCCGGGAAGTCGTCGTGTTAAGGCCCCGTAGGACCAGCGCACCAGAACAGCAACCGCCGCAGATGAAGAATAATGTAGAACAGAAGGATCCAACTCGAAGACACACGAACATGGACGAAAACAATGAGATCCGAGCAAATCCACCAAAGACGGATCCGTCGGGACACACCTCCACACGCCCACCAACGATGCTAGACGCACCGCCGGAACGGGGTTTAGATGGGGTGACCTTTATTCCATCTTCAGGGAGTCATCGCCGTCTCATCTTCCCGAGCAGGACACGAATCCTAGCAAAACTGAAAAAAACAACTAAAAGCGGAGCCCTCCCGCCAGCCCTGTGCCGAGATTCACCGAGCAAGGGGTCACGTAGCAAACAACCCGCTCGTGACAGCCGTGGCTATGGCCGCCCGGTGTGGGGAACACGCCCATGAGCCATAGGTTGAGGACGCCTAGGAGCGACACGGGACCGAAATCCTGTCTTTTCATGAGCCATAGGAAAATATATAATATATACTATACATGATTTTTGAGAAGTTGTTGTATATAATAACTCAATATTGCAACAAAAATTAATGCTGATCCATTCACCATGGACGGATGCTTGCAATAGAAGTTGCCTAAAAAATAACACTACCACTACACATCGAATTCATAGTCATCAACATTTTGATAAATCAAACAAAGCCTAGATTCAAAAGTAAGCAAACAGTATATACACAAGTCACTGACCTAGATCGTTCAAACTAAACGACGACTACAGACCATGGGGAATGAGCCGGGGACGATGCACTCTGAAGCGGCCACGAACTAATGTTCTTGTTGGCCATGTGGAGTGACACGGGCAGCTGAAATGTAGGCAGTAGCACGATCCTTACACCATCTTCTCAGCCGGCACACGAGAGAACAAAGATATACAAGTGCACGCCACAGCAAGATTCTGCAGGGTAAATAAACATAGATACATTTAGCCACCCACGAAATAATAATGACAGATGGAGTTAGCGTGAATGTACATGTACATAATTAAAGATTTAGAAAAGCTGGAGCAATTCAAGCAGCCATGCGAGCATTGCTTCAGTATACCCGCCCTAAAATGAATTAGCGGCGGGTTTTAAAATATACCCGTTTGGTTCAGAGAGCATAACATTCGAGTTAACTAAAAACTAATGTTCAATAAATTGACGTATGTTCAATAAATTGACGTATGTACAGAAAGCCCAAATCTATTATCGTCGACTAAACGTACTATAGGATTCTTACATAGACGTAGGCGAGCGTACGCACGTCTTGCAGCTCTAACTAAAATCCTCTAGCACCATCTCGAAGGCGCTCAAAACTCTGTTGGACGGAACAAGAGCGAGCTAGCACACCAACAAATCGCATGAGCTGATGCTATGGACAGGCAGGCGTACGGGCTGCGTTTTCCATTTGATCGTAGCGGATTTAAGCGCAAGGACAGAAAACTCACAAGGCCAGGAGCCCAGCGACAACTAGGAAAGGCCCCCAAAAGTCCCAGAGCGAGAAGCCAGGCTCCGGCTCCGTCGGAATCAGCCCGGCGTCGATGAGGTAGACAACGAGATGGCCGCTGTCGACGACCATCTTGGTGATCCTGGCCTCGTTCCGTGACGGCGGCAGCCACGAAGAAAGTGTCAGCGTGCCTCTGTGCTCACGGATGGTGACCATCTGCCCCCCATCAAGCGTGAACACCCGCCCGTCGCTCCTGAGCATCTCCACGGAGTAGGCCATCGTCAGTCCGTGGTACAGAAGATGAGAAGAAGCGCGACCTGGCCGTCGGCGGTGAGGCCGTTGAACCTCGGGATGAACGCCGCCACCGCCTCGTCGTCCGGGCAGAAGATAGTGGGCCCCAGGTCGCTGCCGCTCTGCTCGCGGAACGCCTCGCCCACGCCAGCCGTGGCCGTGACGAGGCCGGCGAAGGCGCCGCACCCGCTCTCGGACAAGAGCATCGTAAGAGCGTCCTCCGACGCCTCGGGTGGTCGCCCCTCGGCCCAAGCCTCCTCCGACGCCTCGGGTGGTTGCCCCTGGCCCTGGGCCCAGGGGACGAGCATGAGGAGCAGGATGCTGCAGGAGGCGATGGCGGCTCCGGTGAGCGGCGCCATTGTGCTTCTCCGGCCGCCCGCGCGCACGTCGTCCTTGGGTGTGTTCCTCTTCCCTGAGAAGTGAGAACTTTTTTTCGATAAAGGGTACATTTTATTAGCTCAAAAAGGAGCATCAAGAGGATACAAACCCAAAGAGCACATATCCGACCTCTGTATAGATAGGATGCACACAGTCAACACCAACACACGCACATCAAAAAACACGTCAGATAGCAAAGTCATATAAGACCAAAGCTATGTGTAGGCGAGTAAAAAAAAACCCGAAGCGACAGATCCACGATCGGCAAACTATATCAACGACCACACCAACCATCTCATGACATCACACAGACGACGTGGTTCTTCAACAGTAACGCCTTCAAGAAGGGAGCAACACTCAAGTGTTGCCGTCACCGGATCCAACCACCAAGGCCTGAATCTAGGTTTTCACCCTGAAGAATCAGTGTAAGCATATCCGAGCAATGCCTTCAACAAGGTAACGACGTAAAAAAAACATCACCATTGCCAGGTATAACCAGCTCAGGTCAACCTAGGCTTTCACCCGGATCTCGCGACCGGGTGCTCACAGCACCACCTTCGAAGTCACTCAAGTGTTGTCGCCATCACTTTTCCGTAATCCCAGCAGCTACATACGATGACCGCTGCCACTGCACAACCATTCCTCTGCGTCAAGCCGACGTCTATAGTTTGCATCTCATCACCGAAGTCAACCATTGGACATAGAGAGATTAACCCTCCCAAAGATCACTCGGTGACCACCGTCGCCGTGGAGCCGCAAGAGGTCACTGCAAGGCAGTCTGCAGTCACCCCACTCGACCGATCGAATCTGGATCACCACCACCAAGCCGTCCAGATCTGAATTGAGCAACCACGCCGGGTCGGTCATGCACAGACCATGGTCCAGAGTCGCCGGAGCCCGCGACCTCGTTGCCTCCACGCCCTGCAGCAAGCCGGAGCCAAGCCACAAGAAGAGACAAGCCGGCGTCGCACGAAGGCGCCCATCCAGCAGAGGGCAGTCTTGCCGTCACGGAAGATCTGTGCCGCCCGACCATCAAGTCGCCGCAGCAGGACGCCCATAAAGGAAGTGGAGCTGCATCGTTGCCTCGTGCAGCCATGAACCGAGGAGCTTTCCCCATGCAGCCATCGCCACACGCAGATCCAGAGTGCCGAGGAGCCGCCCGCCGCCCAGAGAGAAATCCCATCGCCGCCGGCACCGCGCGGGCTTTGCCCGATGGCACGCGCCGGCGGCGGCTGGGAAGGAGGGAGGTGGTGCGGAGCCGAGGCCTGCTAGGGTTGGGGCGCCCCGGTGCCGCTCGGGAGCGGCACGGGAGCGAGATCCGTTTTTCCTGTGTATTTCTCTACTGTATGACCTTAGTTCTCGAGAAAAGAGGGTTTTTGGCCGGCCTTCAACTCCAGACCCAGTGCCTTAGCCTATCGCAGCTACCTCGATTCCAATTCTCTTTGGACACTCTCCAGTCTCCATGTGCTCCCTTTTCTCTTTGGCGTTCAACTGAAAATGTGGTAGTGACGACTCAAAAGATGGTGGTGAGTGAATGCGCGTGGTTGGCTCTGCTACTAGTATCCCTGAAATGGTTGGCTTCGTAACTTTGCTGCACAAGATGTATATCTCTGATTGAGGAAATTGTCCACTGATGGATTTTACTTTGTGGGACTTTCTGCGAAACTACGTGTGCGCTGAAATTTGACACGTCCTGGTATGTTTGCACATGTGAACTTGTGGCCAAAATTGAGTTACAGTGGATTTCATTTTGAGCAATTATGTTTAGCACCTTGTGTACAGCCGGGCGCTCCAAACCGGTCTCAAACGCGACAGGTCACGAAATTTCAACCCAGATGAGCGCTTTAAATGGGCCTCAAACGCGCCTCAAATGGTTACAGACACCACTCATATCCAATCCAAATATGGGGCGAATATGAGGCGCTCGGGCGCGCCCGCCATGTCGGACCCAACAGCCCGACCTCACTGCAAATTGCACCAAACCCACCCCAGACCTACTGGATACATTTGCTCTCTCCTCTCTTCTTCCTCCTCCGCCGGCCGTCTCGCAGCTCTGCCGCCGCGCGCGCTCCGCAACCTCTCCTACCCTCTCCGCCGCCAGCTCCGGCAGAGCAGTCCTCACCCCCGTCCTCGGCGGCCGGGACGCCACCGCGGTACGTCCAACAACTCTCTGGCTCCACCTTGCGCTTGATGTGTTCGACAAATTGTCTGACCGGATTTTTTCTATTTTTCTTAGGGACAAAGATGAATTCCAATGCTTTGTAGGACGAGGAGTATGGACCGGTGATTTTGAAGTACATGGAGAACAAGTTGAAATCTCGGAAGATCAAGATGCAACTCAGCTTATGAACTTTCTGCAGATGCATCAAAATCTTCGAGATCATCAGGTGCACGCGCAGCTACTCAATGATCTTCTGGAACATATGTGAACCCACAATGGAAACCAAAGAGCCGATGGTTGTGCACTTAAAAGAAATTTTATGTAAACACTATTTATGTTCGGTACCAACATTTGTTATTTACGTGCGACATTGGCTTGTATGATCGTCGTTGATGGATTTGCATGGATTTGAGAGTCCAGGTTTAAGATATGTGAATGCCGAAGCGAAACATAAAGGCCCATCCTGATGCGTCCGTGGGCGTGCCCGGGGTGCGTCCACGGACGTATAAGGGGGCATATTTACCAAGTCCGGCCGTATATACTCTCACATTGAAGCAGACATAACTTTTTATGATTATATGAGTCGGGCACGGAATTACGACTTGAGCCAGAGTTAGCATTTCAGCATCGTTCTTTTGAATTATAGATGGGTGTGAAGGAAATATGCCCTAGAGGCAATAATAAAGTTATTAATTATTTCCTTATTTCATGATAAATGTTTATTATTCATGCTAGAATTGTATTAACCGGAAACATAATACATGTGTGAATACATAGACAAACAGAGTGTCACTAGTATGCCTCTACTTGACTAGCTCGTTAATCAAAGATGGTTATGTTTCCTAACCATGGACAAAGAGTTGTTATTTGATTAACGGGATCACATCATTAGGTGAATGATCTGATTGACTTGACCCATTCCGTTAGCTTAGCACTTGATCGTTTAGTATGTTGCTATTGCTTTCTTCATGACTTATACAAAGTTCCTGCAACTATGAGATTATGCAACTCTGTTTACGGAGGAACACTTTGTGTGCTACCAAACGCCACAAGTAATCGGGTGATTATAAAGGTACTCTACAGGTGTCTCCAAAAGTATATGTTGAGTTGGCATAATTCGAGATTAGGTTTTGTCACTCCGATTGTCGGAGAGGTATCTCTGGGCCTTCTCGGTAATACTCATCACCTAAGCCTTGCAAGCATTGTAACTAATGAGTTAGTTATGAAATGATGTATTACAGAACGAGTAAAGAGACTTGCCGTTAACGAGATTGAACTAGGTATTGATACCGACGATCGAATCTCGGGCAAGTAACATATCGATGACAAAGGGAACAACGATGTCTGTTATGCGGTTTGACCGATAAAGATCTTCAGAGAAAATGTAGGAACCAATATGAACATCCAGGTTCCACTATTGGTTATTGACCGATAATAGTTCTAGGTCATGTCTACATAGTTCTCGAACCCGTAGGGTCCGCACGCTTAAGGTTTCGATGATGCTTATATTATGAGTTTATGAGTTTTGATGTACCGAAGGAGTTCGGAGTCCCGGATGAGATCGGGGACATGACGAGGAGTCTCGAAATGGTCGAGACGTAAAGATCTATATATTGGACGACTATATTCGAGTTCGGAAAGGTTCCAATGATTCGGTATTTTTCGAGTACCGGAAAGTTACGGAATTCGGGGAGAAGTATTGGGCCTTATTGGGCCCTGGGAAAGAGAGAGGGCTGCCTAGGGCAGGCCGCGCTTCAATGGCCTAGTCCGAATTGACTAGGGAGGGCCGCACCCTCCTTCCTTCCTTCTCTCTTCCCTTCTTTGTCTCCTACTCCTAATACATGGAAGGACTCCTAGTTGGACTAGGAAGGGGAATCCTACTCCCGGTTGGAGTAGGACTCCCCATGGCGCGCCTCCTAGGGCCGGCCTCCTCCTCCCTCCCTCCTTTATATACGGGGCAGGGGCACCCCATGGACACACAAGTTGATCTACGGATCGTTCCTTAGCCGCAGCGGTGCCCCTCCACCATATTCCACTTCGGTCATATCGTCATGAGCTTAGGCGAAGCCTCGCGCCGGTGAAGCATCATCATCGTCACCACGCCATCGCGGTCGACGGAACTCATCCCCGACGCTTTGCTGGATCGGAGCCCGGGATCGCCATCGAGCTAAACGTGCTGAACTCGGAGGTGCCGACGCTCGGTGCTTGGATCGGTCGGATCGTGAAGACGCACGACTACATCAACCGCGTTGTCATAACGCTTCGCCACGGCTCACGAGGGTACGTGGACAATACTCTCCTCTCGTTGCTATGCCGTCACCATGATCTTGCGTGTGCGTAGGAATTTTTTGAAATTACTACGTTCCCCAACAATGGCATCCGAGCCAGGTTTTATGCGTTGATGTCATATGCACGAGTAGAACACAAGTGAGTTGTGGGCGATATAAGTCATACTGCTTACCAAAGATGTCATACTTTGGTTCAGCGGTATTGTGAGATGAAGCGGCCCGGACCGACATTACGCAGACGCTTACGCGACACTGGTTTCACCGCTCGAGCACTCGTTGCTTAAAGGTGACCGCGGTGTCTCTCTCTCTCACTTTAGTTGAACTGAGTGTGGCTACGCCCGGTCCTTGCGAAGGTTAAAACAGCACCAACTTGACAAACTATCCGCTGTGGTTTTGATGCGTAGGTAAGAACGGTTCTTGCTCAGCCCGTAGCAGCCACGTAAAACTTGCAACAACAAAGTAGAGGAGGTCTAACTTGTTTTTGCAGGCATGTTGTGATGTGATATGGTCAAGACGTGATGCTATATTTTATTATATGAGATGATCATGTTTTGTACCGGTTATCGGCAATCGGCAGGAGCCATATGGTTGTCGCTTATTGTATGAAATGCAAACGCCATGTAATTGCTTTGCTTTATCACTAAGCGAGAGCGATAGTCGAGAAGCAATAGTTGGCGAGACGACAACGATGCTACGATGGAGATCAAGGTGTCGCTACCGGTGACGATGGTGATCACGACGGTGCTTGAGAGATGGAGATCACAAGCACAAGATGATGATGGCCATATCATATCACTTATATTGATTGCATGTGATGTTTATCCTTTATGCATCTTATCTTGCTTTGATTGACGGTAGCATTTTAAGATGATCTCTCACTAAAATTATCAAGAAGTGTTCTCCCGAGTATGCACCGCTGCCAAAAGTTCAGATTGCCCGGACACCACGTGATGATCGGGTGTGATAAGCTCTCACGTCCATCTACAACGGGTGCAAGCCAGTTTTGCACACGCAGAATACTCAGGTTAAACTTGACGAGCCTAGCATATGCAGATATGGCCTCGTAACACGGAGACCGAAAGGTCGAGCGTGAATCATATAGTAGATATGATCAACATAGTGATGTTCACCATTGAAAACTACTCCATCTCACGTGATGATCGGTTATGGTTTAGTTGATTTGGATCACGTGATCACTTAGATGACTAGAGAGATGTCTGTCTAAGTGGGAGTTCTTAAGTAATATGATTAATTGAACTTAAATTTATCATGAACTTAGTACTGGTAGTATTTTGCAAATTATGTTGTAGATCAATAGCTCGCGTTGTTGCTTCCCTATGTTTGTTGCTTTCATATGTTTATATGTTCCTAGAGAAAACTGTTTTGAAAGATGTTAGTAGCAATGATGCGGATTGGATCCGTGATCTGAGGTTTATCCTCATTGCTGCACAGAAGAATTATGTCCTTGATGCACCGCTAGGTGACAGACCTATTGCAGGAGCAGATGCAGACGTTATGAACGTTTGGCTAGCTCAATATGATGACTACTTGATAGTTTAGTGCACCATGCTTAACGGCTTAGAATTGGGACTTCAAAGATGTTTTGAACATCATGGACCATATAAGATGTTCCAGGAATTGAAGTTAATATTTCAAGCAAATACCCGAGTTGAGAAATATGAAGTCTCCAACAAGTTCTATAGCTAAAAGATGGAGGAGAATCGCTCAACTAGTGAGCATGTGCTCAGATTGTCTGAGTACCTCAATCGCTTGAATCAAGTGGGAGTTAATCTTCCAGATAAGATAGTGATTGACAGAATTCTCTAGTCACCATCACTAAGTTAGTAGAACTTCGTGATGAACTATAGTATGCAAGGGATGACGAAAAAGATTCTCGAGCTCTTCGTGATGTTGAAATCAACGAAGGTAGAAATCAAGAAAGAGCATCAAGTGTTGATGATTGACAAGACCACTAGTTTCAAGAAACGGGCAAAGGGAAAGAAAGGGAAACTTCAAGCAGAATGACAAGCAAGTTGTCACTCCCGTGAAGAAGACCAAAGCTGGACCAAAGCCTGAAACTGAGTGCTTACACTGCAAAGGAAATGGTCACTGGAAGCGGAAAAGCCCTGAATATTTGGTGAGTAAGAAGGATGGCAAAGTGAACAAGGGTATATTTGATATACATGTGTTTGATGTGTGCCTTACTAGTGTTTATAGTAGCCCCTGAGTATTTGATACTTGTTCGGTTGCTAAGATTAGTAACTCGAAACAGGAGTTACAGAATAAACAGAGACTAGTTGAAGGGGAAGTGACGATGAGTGTTGGAAGTAGTTCCAAGATTAATATGATCATCATCGCACACTCCCTATACTTCCGAGATTAGTGTTAAACCTAAATAAATGTTATTTGGCGCTTATGCTGAGCATGAATATGATTTGATCATGTTTATTGCGATACGGTTATTCATTTAAAAAGTTAGAGAATAAATTGTTATTCTGTTTACATGAATAAGACCTTTGATGGTCATACACCCAATGAACATAGTTTGTTGGATCTCGATCGTAGTGATACACATATTCATAATATTGATGCCAAAAGATGAAAAGTTAATAATGATAGTGCAACTTATTTGTGGCACTGCCGTTTGGGTCATATCGGTGTAAAGCGCATGAAGAAACTCCATAAAGATGGATTTTTGGAATCACTTGGTTATGAATCATTTGATGCTTGCGAACCGTGCCTTTTGGGCAAGATGACTAAAACTCCGTTCTCCGGAACAATGGAACAAGCTCTTGACTTGTTGGAAATAACACATATATACCGATGTATGCGATCCAATGAGTGTTGATGCTCGTGGCAAGTATCGTTATTTTTCGACCTTCACAAGATGATTTGAGTAGATATGGGTATTTCTACTTGATGAAACATAAGTCTGAAATAGTTGAAAGGTTCAAAGAATTTCAGAGTGAAGTGGAAAATCATCATAACAAGAAAATAAAGTTTCTGCGATCTGATCGTGGAGATGAATATTTGAGTTACGAGTTTGGTCTTCAATTGAAACAATGTGGAATAGTTTCACAGCTCACGCCACCGGAACACCACAACGTTATGGTGTGTCCGAACGTCAGAATCGCACTTTATTTGATATGGTGCGATCAATGATGTCTCTTACCGATTTACCACTATCGCTTTGGGGTTATGCATTAGAGACAGCTGCATTCACGTTAAAAAGGGCACCATATAAATCCGCTGAGACGACACCGTATGAACTATGGTTTAGCAAGAAACCAAAGTTGTCGTTTCTTAAAGTTTGGGTTGCGATGCTTATGTGAAAAAGTTTCAACATGATAAGCTTGAACCCAAATCGGAAAAGTGCGTCTTCATAGGATACCCAAAATGTTGAGTACACCTTCTATCACAGATCCGAAAGGCAAGACATTCGTTGCCAAGAATGGATCCTTTCTAGAGAACAAGTTTCTCTCCAAAGAAGTGAGTGGGAGGAAAGTAGAACTTGATGAGGTAATTGTACCTTCTCCCTTATTGGAAAGTAGTTTATCACAGAAATCAGTTCCAGTGATTCCTACACCAATTAGTGAGGAAGTTAATGATGATGATCATAAAACTTCAGATCAAGTTGCTACCAAACCTCGTAGGTCTTCCAGACTAAGATCCGCACCAGAGTGGTACGGTAATCATGTTCTGGAAGTCATGTTACTAGACCATGATGAACCTACGAACTATGAGGAAGCGATGATGAGCCCAGATTCCTCAAAATGGCTTGAGGCCATGAAATCTGAGATAGGATCCATGTATAAGAACAAAGTATGGACTTTGGTTGACTTGCCCGATGATCGGCAAGCCATTGAGATTAAATGGATCTTCAAGAGGAAGACGGACGCTGATAGTATTGTTACTATCTACAAAGCTAGACTTGTCGAAAAAGGTTTTTGACAAAGTTCAAGGTGTTGACTACAATGAGATTTTCTCATCTGTAGCGATGCTTAAGTCTGTCCGAATCATGTTAGCAATTGCCACATTTTATGAAATCTGGCAAATGGATGTCAAAACTACATTCTTTAATGGATTTATTAAAGAAGAGTTATATATGATGCAACCAGAAGGTTTTGTCAATCCTAAAGGAGCTAACAAAATATGCAAGCTCCAGCGATCCATCTATGGACTGGTGCAAGCATCTCGGAGTTGGAATATACGCTTTGATAAGTTGATCAAAGCATATAGTTTTATACAGACTTGCGGTGAAGCCTGTATTTACAAGAAAGTGAGTGCGAGCACTACAACATTTCTGATAAGTATATGTGAATGACATATTTTTGATCGGAAATAATGTAGAATTATTCTGCAAAGCATAAAGGAGTGTTTGAAAGGAGTTTTTCAAAGAAAAACCTCGATGAAGCTGCTTACATATTGAGCATCAAGATCTATAGAGATAGATCAAGACGCTTGATAAGTTTTTCAATGAGTACATACCTTGACAAGATTTTGAAGTAGTTCAAAATGGAACAGTCAAAGAAAGAGTTTCTTACCTGTATTACAAGGTGTGAAATTGAGTAAGACTCAAAGCCCGACCACGGCAGAAAATAGAAAGAGAATGAAAAGTCATTCCCTATGCATCAGCCATAGGTTCTATAAAGTATGCCATGCCGTGTACCAGATCTATTGCATACCCTACCACTAAGCTTGGCAAGGGAGTGCAATAGTGATCTAGGAGTAGATCAATGGACAGCGGTCAAAATTATCCTTAGTGGAATAAGGATATGTTTCTCGATTATGGAAGTGATAAAAGGTTCGTCGTAAAGGGTTACGTCGATGCAAGTTTTGACACTAATCTAGATGACTCTAAGTCTCAATCTAGATACATATTGAAAGTGGGAGCAATTAGCTAGAATAGCTCCGAGCAGAGTATTGTTGACATAGAAAATTGCAAAATACTTACGGATCTATATGTGACAGACCCGTTGACTAAAATTATCTCACAAGCAAAACATGATCACACCTTAGTACTCTTTGGGTGTTAATCACATAAGCGATGTGAACTAGATTACTGACTCTAGTAAACCCTTTGGGTGTAGGTCACATGACGATGTGAACTATGGGTGTTAATCACATGGTGATGTGAACTATTAGTGTTGAATCACATGGCGATGTGAACTAGATTATTGACTCTAGTGCAAGTGGGAGACTGAAGGAAATATGCCCTAGAGGCAATAATAAAGTTATTAATTATTTCCTTATTTCATGATAAATGTTTATTATTCATGCTAGAATTGTATTAACCGGAAACATAATACATGTGTGAATACATAGACAAACAGAGTGTCACTAGTATGCCTCTACTTGACTAGCTCGTTAATCAAAGATGGTTATGTTTCCTAACCATGGACAAAGAGTTGTTATTTGATTAACGGGATCACATCATTAGGTGAATGATCTGATTGACTTGACCCATTCCGTTAGCTTAGCACTTGATCGTTTAGTATGTTGCTATTGCTTTCTTCATGACTTATACAAAGTTCCTGCAACTATGAGATTATGCAACTCCCGTTTACCGGAGGAACACTTTGTGTGCTACCAAACGTCACAAGTAACTGGGTGATTATAAAGGTACTCTACAGGTGTCTCCAAAAGTATATGTTGAGTTGGCATAATTCGAGATTAGGTTTTGTCACTCCGATTGTCGGAGAGGTATCTCTGGGCCTTCTCGGTAATATTCATCACCTAAGCCTTGCAAGCATTGTAACTAATGAGTTAGTTATGAAATGATGTATTACAGAACGAGTAAAGAGACTTGCCGGTAACGAGATTGAACTAGGTATTGGATACCGACGATCGAATCTCGGGCAAGTAACATACCGATGACAAAGGAAACAACGTATGTTGTTATGCGGTTTGACCGATAAAGATCTTCGTAGAAAATGTAGGAACCAATATGAACATCCAGGTTCCACTATTGGTTATTGACCGAGAATAGTTCTAGGTCATGTCTACATAGTTCTCGAACCCGTAGGGTCCGCACATAAGGTTTCGATGATGCTTATATTATGAGTTTATGAGTTTTGATGTACCGAAGGAGTTCGGAGTCCCGGATGAGATCGGGACATGACGAGGAGTCTCGAAATGGTCGAGACGTAAAGATCGATATATTGGACGACTATATTCGGAGTTGGAAAGGTTCCAAATGATTCGGTATTTTTCGAGTACCGGAGAGTTACGGGAATTCGCCGGGAGAAGTATTGGGCCTTATTGGGCCCTGCGGGAAAGAGAGAGGGGCTGCCTAGCGCAGGCCGCGCCCCCCCCAATGGCCTAGTCCGAATTGACTAGGGGAGGCCGCACCCTCCTTCCTTCCTTCTCTCTTCCCCTTCCTTGTCTCCTACTCCTAATACATGGAAGGACTCCTAGTTGACTAGGAAAGGGGAATCCTACTCCCGGTTGGAGTAGGACTCCCCATGGCGCGCCCCTCCTAGGGCCGGCCTCCTCCTCCCTCCCTCCTTTATATACGGGGCAGGGGCACCCCATGGACACACAAGTTGATCTACGGATCGTTCCTTAGCCGTGTGCGGTGCCCCCTCCACCATATTCCACTTCGGTCATATCGTCATGGAGCTTAGGCGAAGCCCGCGCCGTGAAGCATCATCATCGCCACCACGCCGTCGTCGACGGAACTCATCCCCGACGCTTTGCTGGATCGGAGCCCGGGATCGCCATCGAGCTGAACGTGTGCTGAACTCGGAGGTGCCGACGCTCGGTACTTGGATCGGTCGGATCGTGAAGACGTACGACTACATCAACCGCATTGTCATAACGCTTCCGCTTACGGTCTACGAGGGTACGTGGACAATACTCTCCCCTCTCGTTGCTATGCCATCACCATGATCTTGCGTGTGCGTAAGAATTTTTTTGAAATTACTACGTTCCCCAACAGGGTGTTGGGCCCATATAATCAATAATTCCTGTTTAATCTCACACGCTAATTTTGATGGCATGGAGGAAGGTTTAGGGTGCGTTTGTTTGGGCTGCAACTTCTTCGGTTGCAGTTGCAATGTTTCCGGTTGGAAGGAGCAGCTATAGCTCCTAGTTGTGGGTGGAAGGTTGAAGTTGAGATGCAGTCGTTTGGTAGTTGTGTTGTAGCAGGCGCAGGTGGTGCTGAAACATACTGAAATGATGAGAACGCCCTTTGTTGTTCTGTAGATTGGTTTTAAGTGACAATTATATTGTTTTAACAGGAAATGACATGATTAAGAGATGTTTTTGTTGCAGATGGTAAGTTTTCATGGGTTTGGTCACCAAAATCCGGCCCCTCAAATGCCCGCGGATGCGTTCGGGCAAGTCTGCGGACACTGACCCCACACTTCACAAATCCCATCGTCCACAAATGTCATATACGGTACCCTATATCCATACTATAGCATGCATGGTGAATAAAACTACATAGATAATCAAACGAACAAGAATCGGACATAGAAATGCATATTCCGATCACCAACGAATCTCCAAAAGATAGCCAAAATTCACATAATCCACATAAACGTCGGACAAGTTTAAATTAGATTACTAAAAACCTGAAATTAAAGACGGAGACGGCGGAACTTCCTCGTTGGCCAATTGTCCTTCTGGTCCCTGGCGCTGCTATAGGCGTCCGCGGCAGGAGGCGGGTCGTCGGAGTCGCCGCCGTCAGAAGAAGAAGAAGAAGAAAAGGAGGAGGAGATGATGATGCAACCCTTGAAACTTCGGACAACCCGACCCTACTTGCACTTGAGCTTGGCCAGCCTCACTGCCTCCACCGCCTCACGCCCGGACTACTCAATCGCTAGCCCGAGCGCCTTGGCGTTCTTCCTCTAGAGCCGGCAAGCGTTCGTCTCCATGGCCGTAAGTGACCGGTGGTAGAACCACGCGAGGAGGCACTCCTCCTCATTGGACAATTTGAGTAGCTAATCAAAGAACACAAGGAGGATGAAGATAAAGGTATATGCAGTATTCAGGTGAAGCCCCCAAAAAGGGAAAAGAAGTAAAAACACATTGAAACCATGGAGAAAGAGGTAACATACTTTCTAAAGGGCTGCATCAAGGCAACCAACACCATGGAGAAAGAGGTAACATACTTTCTGAAGGGCTGCATCAAGGAAACCAACACCGCTAAACCAGTAGTACCTTGTTCCTTTGGTAGTACTTCTTATTTTGGTCTTTGTGATATAGGCTCTTCTATCAATGTAATACCTTACACTCTTTATACTAAACTTCATGATGAAATCTATGGTTGTGATTTACATCCTACGGACATGGAGATAAAATTAACTAATGGCACGTTGAGGAAATCATATGGGATGGTGCCCTAATGGTGCTTGACATTTATGTCATTCTAGGAACTTTCACTTACCGAGTAGATTGTGTTGTAATGGAAATTCCTGAAGATGATTTTTGTCCCATAATTTTTGGAAGACATTTTCTTAATACTATAGGTGCAAGTATTGATTGTGAGAGGTAAGTTGTCTCTCTCAAGTACGAGGAAGAGGTAAGAGAATTTCATTTTTTAAGGTTCAAAAATTCCCCCCAACCGAGAGAACATGACAACACTGAAGAAAAAACTATTGCACAACTGGCTGCCATTTATTTTGGAACTCAGGAAGATGACCTGGAACAGAGTTTGAATGATTATTGAAAGAGCCCAGAAGACCCAGCTAAGGTGGAAATCGATCAACATTTGAATGAAGCACCAGTACAAGACCCATCTACTAGTGAACAATATGAAGTACCAGAAAAGAAAGGAGACGAGGAACTTCCACTACCTGAACTAAAACCTCTACCAAAAGAGCTAAGGTATGATTTTTTGGATGAAACAAATAAATATCCTATTATTAATGCTAACCTTTCAGATAAAGAGAAAGAGGGATTAATGAAGACTTTGAGGAAGCATAGGAAGGCCTTCGGATATTCAATGGATGGTTTGAAGGGCATTAGTCTTTCCATCTGTACTCATCGCATATACATGGAAGGAGTTGAACCAGTTCGAGAGTATCAAAGAAAGATGAACCCTGAAATGAAAGAGGTGATAAGAAAAGAAATAGTTCGTTTACTTGATGGAGGTTGAAAGGATCGAGAAGAGGGGTCTAGAGGGGGTGATTAGACCCTTAATAAAGAAAAGTGGCAGTTTTTAGTTTCTTCAAGTTGAGGTTGAGTTTAGCACATGTTAAAGCACACACAATACATTTTACACGAGCATAGCAAGAGTATGAGCAGCGGAATGAGTAAAGTATGCAAGGGCAAGAATGTAAAGGGATGGGATCCGAGTGTGCAAACGCAATGGAGACGCGGAGAATTTTTAGCGTGGTTACGATAGGTGGTGCTATCATACGTCCACGTTGATGGAGACTTCAACCGAAGAAGGGTAAGGGTTGCGCGAGTCCACGGAGGGCTCCACCCACGAAGGGTCCATGAAGAAGCAACCTTGTCTATCCCACCATCATGGCCATCGCCCACAAAGGACTTGCCTCACTCAGGTAGATCTTAATGAAGTAGGCGATCTCCGTGCCTGAGGGAGTCCTGGATTAGGGGGTATCCGGACAACCGGACTATATCCTTTGGCCGGACTGTTCGACTATGAAGATACAAGATTGAAGACTTCGTCTCGTATCCGGATGGGACTCTCCTTGGCGTGGAAGGCAAGCTTGGCGATACGGATATGTAGATCTCCTCCCATTGTAACCGACTCTATGTAACCCTAGCCCCCTCCGGTGTCTATATAAACCGAAGGGTTTAGTCCGTAGGACCAACAACAATCATACCATAGGCTAGCTTCTAGGGTTTAGGCTCTACGATCTCGTGGTAGATCAACTCTTGTAATACTCATATCATCAAGATCAATCAAGCAGGAAGTAGGGTATTACCTCCATCGAGAGGGCCCAACTGGTAAACATTGTGTCCCCGCCTCCTGTTACCATCCGCCTTAGACACACAGTTCGGGACCCCCTACCCGAGATCCGCCGGTTTTGACACCGACATTGGTGCTTTCATTGAGAGTTTCACTGTGCCGTCACCGTAAGGCTTGATGGCTCCTTCGATCGTCGATAACGATGCGGTCCAGGGTGAGGTCTTCCTCCCCAGACAGATCTTTATATTCAACGGCTTCACACTGTGGGCCAACTCACTTGGACATCTGGAGCAGATCGAGAGCTACGCCCCTGGCCACCAGGTCAGGTTCGGAAACTTGAATTACACTACCGACATCCGTGGAGACTTGATCTTCGATGGATTCGAGCCCATGTCAGGTGCGCCGCACGATCACAACGAGCATGATTTAGCTCTGCCGTCGGACAGTGTTCGGGAGATCACACCTGCGACTACTCCGGCTTTTAATCCGGAGCAAATTACGCCATCCGAGGATGGGTGGATAGACCCCGCCACGGAGGTCGTACTCTCAGCGGCGATAGAGCCGGATACTGACCTTACCCCTCACGAGAGCCGTGATGCCGAACCACTGGATTCATCTCCGGCCACGGACTCCGAGCCGCTCGTGCCCATGCCTGTCGAATCCGATTGGGCGCCGATCATGGAGTTCACCTCCGCGGATATCTTTCAGCACTCGCCTTTCGGCGATGTGCTAAACTTGTTAAGGTCTCTCTCCTTGTCAGGAGAACCTTGGCCGAACTATGTCCGGCTAGAATGGGATGCGGATGACGAGGAAATTCACTCCCCACCCACCACCCACTTAGTAGCCACTGTCGACGATTTAACCGACATGCTAGACTTCGACGAAGACATCGATGGTATGGACAACGATGCAGAGATTTAACAGAGCCATCGCCCACGTGGCATCGGACCGCCACCTCATCATATGATATATACATGGTGGATACACCCAAAGAAGGTAATGGCGACAAGACAGCGAAGGATGACCCCTCCAAGAAGCAACCCAAGCGCCGATGTCAGCGGCGCCGCTCTAAGTCTCGCCACAACAAAAGCAATGATACCGGCACAGGAGATAATAGCACTCCGGATAGTGCCGAAGACGACGACAATCCCCTCCAGCAATATTTAGGGCCGGAGGACGAACAAGCCAACCCTCCCGAGCGAGTGGCAGAGGGAGAAGCGGAGGATGAAAATTACATGCCTCTCTCCGAAGACGAGGTGAGCCTCGGCGACGAAGAATTTGTCGTTCCTGAGGATCCCGTCGAGCAGGAGCGCTTTAAGCGCCGGCTTATAGCCACAGCAAATAGCCTGAAGAAAAAGCAACAACAGCTTCGAGCTGATCAGGATCTGCTAGCGGACAGATGGACCGAAGTCCTTGCGGCCGAGGAATACGAACTCGAACGCCCTTCCAAGGGTTACCCAAAGCGCAGGTTGCTACCCCGACTTGAGGAGGAAGCATTGAAACATACATCACCAGCGTACGATGCGGCTGATCGGCCACCTCGTGGCTGAGACAGAGAGGCATTCCAGCATGAAGCTCAGCCCACACCCCGCAGCCACTCAAACAAAAATGCCAAGACACGGGGCAACACGCGAGACCTGCGGGATGTATTGGAAGACATGACAAAACACGCAAGATCGATCTACGGATCACGAGGCGCGACGCTTACGCGGACGATGACCGCCACGCTGGATCTGATAAATGTAAACCGACCGAGGCGAACACGCATGCATAAGACTCATATGAACTGCGTCGTGATATAGCCCGCACGCAGGCGCCAGACACCCCCATGCTTCACCGATGAAGTTATGGATCACGAATTCGTGAGGGTTTTAAACACGTAAATATTGAATCATATGATGGTACAACAGACCCGTGGTATGGATCGAGGATTTCTCCTCCACATCCACATGGCTCATGGTGATGATCTACATGCCATTAAGTACCTCCCACTAAAACTCAAAGGACCAGCTCGGCATTGGCTGAATAGCTTGCCAGCAGACTCCGTCGGCAGTTGGGAGGATTTGGAAGATGCATTACTTGACAACTTCCGGGGCACTTATGTGCGACCACCGGATGCTGACGGTTTAAGTCATATAACCCAGCAGCTAGGGGAATTGGCCAGGAAATTCTGGACCCGGTTCCTAACCAAGAAGAACCAAATAGTAGACTGTCCGGATGCAGAGGCCTTAGCGGCATTTAAACATAATATCCGTGACGAATGGCTCGCCCGGCACCTCGGCCAAGAGAAGCCAAAATCCATGGCAGCCCTCACGACACTTACGACCCGCTTTTGTGCGGGCGAAGATAGCTGGTTGGCTCGTAGTACCAATACAGCAAGTAAACCTGGCACATCAGAAGCCAGGGATAGCAACGGCAAACCACGACGCTACAAACATAAGCACCGCAAATATGGTGAAAACGCCGGAAACACGGCAGTTAATGCCGGGTTCAGGGGCTCAAAGTCCAGTCAGCAGAACGGGCCACCCAAAAATAAAAATCCGGGTCCTTCCAGTCTGGACCGCATACTCGATCGCCAATGCCAAATTCATGGCACCCCAGAAACGCCAGCCACCCATACCAACAGAGAATGCTGGGTCTTCAAACAAGCCGGCAGGGCAGGCGCCAGAGACAAAGTGGGGTCTCAAAGCGACGATAGCGATTAAAGAGCCTGCACCACCGAACATGGAGGGCAAAAGAAATTTCCCCGATATTCAATCGGTGAACGTGGTAAATACCACCCAAATTACCAACTCGGACCGGATATCCATCCTTAGGGATGGTGACTCAACGGAACTTGCCATCCCACAATATAAACTGGGGCCAGTCACCTTCAACCGCACGGATCGTCGGGTCAACGCCAATCAGGGCAATCCAGCCGCACTAGTCCTGGACCCAATAATATACGGGTTCCACCTCACTCGAGTCCTTATTGACGGCGGTAGCAGTTTAAATCTGCTCTACCAAGACACAGTGCGCAAGATGGGCATCGATCATTCGGCGATCAAACCCACTAAAGCCACTTTCAGAGGCATTATACCAGCTGAGGAGGCTCACTGTACATGCTCCATTACCCTTGAGGTAGTCTTCGGTTCACCAGAAAATTACCGTATCGAAGAGTTAAACTTCGAAATCGTCCCTTTTCGCAGTGATTATCAAGCACTACTCGGACGAACCCATTCGCTCAATTCAATGCGGTACCACATTATGCCTACCATAAGCTCAAGATGCCCGGTCCACGCGACGTCATCACGGTTAATGGCAAGGCCGAACTTTCTGTCGGCACCAGCATATACACCACTGCCTTAGCAGCAGAGGCAACGAGCAGCACCTTGCAGCCGAATCTCGAGCAGACGTCCGGGCCTCCGGATATCGTCAAGGGACTCCGAACTACTTCCCGGAAGGATAGCCCAGCCCGTCCAGGGTTCAACTAAAACACTCCGGCGAAGGCCAGGACAGGCCGTACACAGCGGCTCGACCGCCCTCCGGCACATAAATATTTCTTACATTTTCTTCGCAGGTTCACCTTTGCACCGACCAGGACGGGCTACACGGACGCAGCTCGAACGCGTAAGGGTATCCTTAGACATCTCCCGCATTGACCGTCCAGCTATATTGCGGATCCGCACTCAGCCTCTTCCCCCTGGTCTCAGCAGGTTCCGCAATCATATTCCTTTTTTTATCACATTACTTGTACCCATACGCATAGACGTAATATTCAAATACAACATGTGGATTTATATGATTCTTACCTGCTGTCACTTCTTATTGAAATCATTCTGTCAAGTGGCATCCGTACACAGCGATATGCCCTAAAATATGCCAGGGGCTTCGTTTTACCCATAACATGGCAGTAAAGTCCGAACACCTTCATGGAAGTCCGGCACCACGAACTTATAGCATTATATGCATCGGCCCCGAATCATGTCTTGGGTCAATAGTTGGGTTAGCCCAACTCCTATGTTATGGTACCTTACGTTCCGCTATATCGGCTAAGGTAGCACTGGGAGAACTACTGCGATTGTGTCCCGGTTCTTCCGGACGAGCACCTCAGTAGAGAAAGCCAAAAATTGACTGTCATGATACAGCGAGAGCTGGTCAGCTATTCGAGAGGTCACACAATCTTTAAGGATTTCTCCGGCATAATGCCATAACCAATGCAGCGTGCAACGGATCGGTTCTTTCTCCGATCAGGCGCTCATAGAGCCCCTAGTACGGTCTTCCGAACACCAGGGGTTGCGCCGACCATACTAAAGCTCCTATGGCTAAGTGAGAGTGATAAAGCCCTATAGTCCGATTGCCTTGTTCGTTGTGCTGAGCACCTCCTTCGGAGGACCCAAAACTGGGATAAAGAGTGCTCAGGTTTATCCCAAACACCCCCGTACTTCATACGTGGGGGCGGAAGCCGACGACTGGCCAACTCTCAGATTTAACATATAAAACGGCCGCACAGGAGGGTAAACTTTCATATAACAGGCGGTAACTGATATAATCGACCTTGTTTTAACATTACAAAGGACAATATGATTTGCATTCATGGAAATATAAATTCCTTGGTGCATAACTCTGTGGCAAGGTAGGATCCTTTCAGGACATTCTCATAATATAACTCGGGCTTGCGGTGCTCCTTCCTCCCGTGTCCTTCGTCATCGCTTTTTAGCATCCATCTTCCCCAAGTGCACCTTTGCGCGGGCGAAGGCCATTCGTGCACCCTCTATACAGACCGACCGCTTGATGACGTCAAGTCGAGGACAGGCACCCACAAGTCGCTTCACGAGCCCGAAGTAGCTAGTTGGGATTGGCTCAGCAGGCCATAGTCGGATAATTAAATCCTTCACGGCTAGTTCTGCTGCCTTTTGTAGTTCGACCAACTGTTTCAGTTGATCGGCAAAAGGCACCGGATAATTCGGTGCCAAATACGGCGACCAGAAGAGCTTATCCGCAGTATTCCTTTCTTCGACTTGGTAGAATTGAGCGGCATCTGATATGCTGCAAGGTAGCTCGGCAGATACCCCTGAGAAATCCGGATTCAAAATTAGAAACATAAGTCCCCCCCCCTCCAAATACTTACTTTACGGGAAAAAGCCTTACCAACCGTGATCTTTCTCGCCTCTTGGATCTCCTGCAGGGCGCCTCGGGTCTCCCCCCGGGAATCGCTCGTGGCCTGATGAGCCTTGGTAAGTTCAGACTCTTTCTCCGTTAAACTCTGCTCCAAGGTCTCACATTTCCCTACGGCCTCTTGTAGCTCCTGTTCAGCTTTAATAACCCCGGCCTCGTGTTTCTCACGAAGAGCCTGCTTAGTGGCTGCCTTTTTCTCGGCCTTGGCCACAACCTTCTTGAGGGCTTCGACTTCGGTCACAATTCCTAGCGCAATGTCATAAAACTCAGTTCATACTGAAAATTCATTCGCAATAAACGCGAACAAGACTTGTGCATACCCTGTTTATCCCTCAACTGCATTTTCAACTGGTCAAGTTCTTCCTTGGCCCGCTCCAGACTTTGATTCAATCCGGAGATTTCTGCAGTATGGGAGGCAACAGCCGCCATGGACGCCTGCTTATAACATAAGAGAAATAAATGTCATTCAATGAGTCTTCCTGCGAATATATATTTGATCCTCTGTGCGGTTTCTTCACCGAACAGTGTATCAGGGGCTACTATCTATACCATGACACTCTTTGACAACACATAAAACATACCTCAAAGCCTCTTATAAGGCTGATACAGGCTTCGTTCAGTCCACTCTCAGTTGACTGAATTTTCTCAATCACCGCACCCATAAGGGCACGGTGTTCATCAACGATGGAGGCGTCTTTCAATGCCACTAATAAAGCATCTGACACTTCTGGATAGACAGAGGTTGCTGATGGAACAGGCACGCCCCCTCCAGCCAAAGGAGGCTGCCTGCTTGATCCTGGAGCCATAGAGGTCTCTTGAATCGCATCTGGCTGGGAGCCTAACTCAGTATCGCTCCCGCCATCAGCCCCCATGGGAATATTTTCCCCCATGTGTCCGGCCCCTGAGGTTTGACCTCCAGGCGCCGCCTTCACGGTTCTTCCCTTTCCCCCTTGGTCGGGGTCCTTCTGGGACGAAGCCTCAGTGTTGTGCACCTGTTTGGAGGAAGGGGCCTTTGGGGGCGTCCTGCTCTCCATAGCATTTGAGCTCAGCAAGTCCTCTGATGAGGATTGTTTGGCACGAGACCCCGCCGGATTACAAAAAATATGGCTTGGGTTAAAATACTAAGCCACGATGAGTCCGGACGCCTAAAACATACTCGGATTTTATACACTTACGAGTTCACCAGGGGCTGGGCCCTGGGATCCCATGCCGGGCCGCTGTAGGCGGCGGCAGTGAACTCCTCCGGAAGAGGAGCCTTTCCCCTTTTGGGCAGCTCGGCCTCCAAGTGTACGTAGGCCGTCCTCTTATTTCTTCCCCCCGCAGGGGATTCATCTTCCTCCTCCTCCTCGTCCTCTTCAGAGGCGGAATGGGCATTGGAGCCTTCGGATATTGTGTCCGAAGTGTCGCGGCGATGTAGGCCGCCCCGGGTCTTTTTGGCCTCCTTCTCGGCCGTCTTCTTCGGCACCTTGTAAGGCGTCGGGACCAACATCTTCGTCAGAAGTGGGACGGCCGGTTCTTCAGGCAACGAGGCCGAACAATGGATCCGCTCCGCCTTCTTCGTCCAGCCCTGGGAGAGTTGTATAAAACACGTTAAGCGTTTCTTTTGGGTTACTCGGTTGAGAAAGTTTGATAACTCACCGAACTTGTCGGGCAGGACAGTTGGTACCCACGGTCTTCGGCGGAGTCTGGCCACGATTTGCTGGACTTAAAAAGCACCTTCCAGATGTCCTTGTGCGGGGAGCCGAAAAGCTCCCGCAAGGTTTGGTGCCGGGCCGGATCGAATTCCCACAAATTGCAGGTCCGGTGCTGACAAGGCAGGATCCGGCGAATCAACATCACCTGGACCACATTGACAAGCCCAATGTTCTTGTCTCCCATATCTTCAACGCAGAACCGAGCGCCGACAGTTAAATCGGACGAGGACCAGTCCAGGCCTTTCTTGACCCAGGATGTAAGCCGCAGGGGGGCGCTGGATCGGAACTCGGGAGAGGCGGCCCACTTTGTGCCGCGCGGCTCAGTGATATAAAACCACTGCTGTTGCCACTCCTTGACAGAATAATTAAAGGTTCCTGTTGGCCATATGACGTTGGGCATCTTGCTCACCATGGCGCCCCCACACTCGGCGTGCTTGCCGCCCACCACCTTGGGCTTCACAGTAAAGATCTTCAGCCATAAGCTGAAGTGCGGTGAAATGCGAAGAAAAGCCTCGCACACGACAATGAATGTCGAGATGTTGAGGAAGGAATTAGGGGACAGATCGTGAAGATCGATCCCATAATAATACATGATGCCACGAACAAACGGGTGGAGGGGAAACCCCAGCCCGCGGACGAAATGAGGGAGGAATACAACCCTCTCGTGGGGTTCCAGAGTAGGGACAATTTGTCCCGCCGTCGGAAGACGGTGGCCGATTTTCTTGGCCAGGTATCCGGCCTTCCGAAGCTTTTTAATATCCTTCTCTTGGATGGTAGAGGCCACCCATTTGCCTCCCGCTCCGGATCCGGACATCTTCGGAGGACCTCTTGTGGGCAGGGAAGAGGAGCGCTTGAGCGTTGGAGCTTGAACGGAAGGGAACGAGCTGGAGGAAGGCGTGGGTTAGAAGAATAATTGTCCCCTTATAAGGACGGAAGAGGCGATGCGCCTCCCCACTTGCCTGGTAAACGTATTACTCCCCAAACGCCGTAATTGATGGCGCAGCTGGGTTACCCGCGTCCATATTGATGAGAATCCCGTGATCAGGGGACACGATCTCTGCTTCGACAGGACGTGCCGAGGAAACCGCCTCGCAATATGCGCCAAGGCTGGTTGAGGAAAACGGTTCAAATAATGACCGGGTCGTGGTGTGATGTCCTGCTACGAAATACGCCACGGTCGGCAGGTTAGGTGTGTGGAAATATTATTCTCTCTACGGTGGTATGCGGAACTTGTTTTCCAGAACCGGACACTATCCTTGTGTTCAAAATTTTCCATGGAGTATTCGGAGAAGGAACCCGCCTTGCAATGCCGAAAACAATCTGCGCGCCAGACTCATCGTCATTGAAGCCTGGTTCAGGGGCTACTGAGGGAGTCCTGGATTAGGGGGTATCCGGACAGCCGGACTATATCCTTTGGCCGGACTGTTGGACTATGAATACAAGATTGAAGACTTCGTCTCGTGTCTGGATGGGACTCTCCTTCGCGTGGAAGGAAAGCTTGGCAATACGGATATGTAGATCTCCTCCCATTGTAACTGACTCTGTGTAACCCTAGCCCCCTCCGGTGTCTATATAAACCGGAGGGTTTAGTCCGTAGGACCAACAACAATCATACCATAGGCTAGCTTCTAGGGTTTAGCCTCTACGATCTCGTGGTAGATCAACTCTTGTAATACTCATATAATCAAGATCAATCAAGCAGGAAGTAGGGTATTACCTCCATCGAGAGGGCCCGAACCTGGGTAAACATTGTGTCCCCCGCCTCCTGTTACCATCCGCCTTAGACGCACAGTTCGGGACCCCCTACCCGAGATCCGCCGGTTTTGACACCGACAGTGCCCTTACAAACTTCTTGGTTCAACTCCACATCACGACAGAGGCTCCCAAGCAACACTTAACCAATCTAGGAGACACCACTCTCCAAAAAGTAATAGACGATGTGTTGATGATGAACTCCTTGCTCTTGTGCTTCAAACAAGAGTCTTCCCAACAGTCAACTCTCTCTCACAGATTTGGCTATGGTGGAAGAGGGATTTGAGTGGAAAGCAAATTGGGGAAGGCTAGAAATCAAGGTTCAAATGGTTGGAATGGAATATCTTGATCTCAACACATGAGTAGGTGGTTTTCTCCCAGAAAATGAATGGTGGAAGTGTAGGCACGTTCTCATGGCTCTCCTCAATGAGGAAGAAGGGGTGGAGGGGTATATATAGCCTCCACACAAAATCCAATCGTCACACACTTTTGACTCATCTCGGTGGCACCGATTAGGAAACTCGGTGGCATCGATCTGTCCAAAAATATGAATGCTAGGAATCTTGGTGGGACCGACTAAAACAACTCAGTGGGACTGATGCTCTAGGGCTTAGGGCAAACTTCATTTTTTTCGGTGGTACCGACTGCATCATCTCGGTGAGACCGAAGTGAAGCAATAAGCAATAGAGAATCTGTTAAGCCAACTCGGTGGGACCGAGTGCAACAACTCGGTGAGACCGAAGTGAATGCAACAAGTCACAGAGCGTTGGCAAGGCCATCTCGGTGGGACCGAGACCCGTATCGGTGTGACCGAACTGTTAGGGTTTCTGAGAGTGGCTATGTCATGATGAACTCGGTGGCACCGGATGAGGGATATCGGTGGGCCCGAGTTGGAGTTAGGGTTTTGGACATATTTGGATAGAGAAAGTGGCTGAGGGTTTTGGAGCAATATCACTAAGCACATTGAGCAAGTAGACCATTATGCAAAACCTCATCCCCTTTTAGTAGTATTGGCTTTCCTATGGACTCAATGTGATCTTGGATCACTTAAACAAAAATGTAGAGTCTTGAGCTTTTGCCAATCTTGTCCTTAGCATTTTGAAGGGTCCACATCTCTAGTTCATGCCACTCCACTGTTGAACTTATCTGAAATATACTAGATAAAACTATTAGTCCAACAAGAGATATGTTGACATTAATTACTAAAATCACCCAGGGAGCATTTGTCCTTTCAATCTCCCCCTTTTTTGTAATTCATGACAACATACATCAAATCTTCAAGTAAATGATATGAAGAGTAGTAAGTAAACATGTAACATGCATGAGCCCCCCCTACATGTATGCACTCATGTAATGGTAAAGTTGAAAGACATGTGAATGCACGACATGACAGAGTAAGTAATGAGTTGCATGTATCTTGGCTATATGCATCAGAGCAAAATCAAGTGAGATGTACTATCATGTTTATGAATCCCTCTTGCAAACAATATGTGCAAAAGCAAGAGACCATGATGCACATGAGTGTGATGCATATACTTACCTTGTCATTCTTGAGCTGACTCTTGAAGAAGTAGACTTGAGAAAACATGGTTAAATAACACAAGAAAACTCCAAACAAGAGGATTTGAAGATCCACAAGAATACCAAGACTGGGATGACATGTAATAGGTGAGTACCACAAAGTGAGTACTCCATTTGTATATGGAGATGTCCCCAAAGATTTAAAGAGTTGCAATCAAATCAAATACTAAAATGTCTTTCCCCTCTTAAAGACATGTGACTTCTCTCACCTTATGACATTGCATATCTCTCCCTTTCTTAGAAGAGTTTTGTGAGAATAAGCTTTGATGTGCTCTCTCTCTCTCCGCCCTTTACATCAATTTCCAAGAAGGGTAGTTTCCATGGATATGAGTCAAGTGAGTGTGATCCTTGAGAGACACAAGCAAGCATGATGTAGCTCAAGATGCAGAGATAGAGGGGAGAATCATTGAGTGGAGCCGAATGAGATGGGCAATATAAGATGGCAAAAGGTTTTCTCAACAGTGAAATCAATGGCGCCGATTCATTTTAGTCGGTGACTCCGAGATAGCAAAGCCACTAAAGGTGCTCATTAGTGAGACTGAGTTAGTACGTTTTGGTAGAATCGATGAACTGTGTGCAAGTAGACCTTGTGTCTCGGTCTGCCTGATAGGCTTGGATCGGTGGAACCGAGTTCAATGCAGAGAGAAGATTTTTTCAACTCAGCTCACGTGCAAATGAAATTTCACAAAGATTTTCAAGGAATTTGATAGAATTTGCAATGATTTGACTGGAAGATTCAAAACTGAAGAAAATAAACAGAATCAAGATAAAGTTTTTTTAGAAGGGAAAACGATAGTAAGAAGAAATGCAAGGGAAATGCAATGAACAGAAAGAACACTAGAGAACTTCATCTAGAGGTGGTCGGCGACATAGTCACCTATGTTAGAGTTGAAAGTGCTAGTTATCGACTAGAGGGGGTGAATAGGCGATTTTTATGGAAGTCTTCAAGACAGGCATTATCTTCGAAGACAAGCAAGCAAGTAAAGCCTACACAGTATACAGCGAAAGATAAACTACACCAGCCAAGCCATAGTCTAGGAAATAGTACTGAGTAAACGCGAAGACATATAGCAGCTAGGTAGAATGGATCAGAATAGGAAGACAGTGTGAAGCCAAATATGCAATCAGAGAGAATGCTTCACACAATGAAGTCAAACAGATCAGGCAAGCAAGCAATGACTTCAAGAAGACAAACCGTAATTTAAAGGAGGGAGGGGATAGAACCAGTTCCTTGGTGAAGACAAGGATTTGGTAGACCAGTTCCAGTTGCTGTGAAAACTGTACGTTTGGTTAGGGAGGCTGAGATTGAACTCAAAAGACCACGTCTTCACCTTATTCCCGTTGAGCTAAGGACACTTAGTCCTCGCCCAATGATACATCTCCAACGTACCTATAAATTTTGATTGCTCCATGCTATATTATCTACTGTTTTGGACATTAATGGGCTTTATTATTCACTTTTATATTATTTTTGGGACTAAGCTATTAACCGGAGGCCCAGCCCAGAATTGCTGTTTTTTTGCCTATTTCAGAGTTTCGCAGAAAAGGAATATCAAACGGAGTCCAAACGGAATGAAACCTTCGGGAACGTGATTTTCTCACGAACATGATCCAGAGACTTGGACCCACGTCAAGGAAGCTTCAGGAGGCCACGAGGTAGGGAGGCGCGCCCTCCACCCTCGTGGGCCCCCTGTTGCTCCACCGACGTACTCCTTCCTCCTATATATACCCATATACCCCCAAACGATCAGATACAGAGCCAAAAAACTAATTCCACCGCCGCAACCTTCTGTACCCACGAGATCCCATCTTGGGGCCTGTTCCAGAGCTCCGCCGGAGGGGGCATCCATCACGGAGGGCTTCTACATCCACACCATAGCCTCTCCGATGAAGTGTGAGTAGTTTACTTCAGACCTTCGGGTCCATAGTTAGTAGCTAGATGGCTTCTTCTCTCTTTTTGGATCTCAATACAATGTTCTCCCCCTCTCTCGTGGAGATCTATTCGATGTAATCTTCTTTTTGCAGTGTGTTTGTTGAGACCGATGAATTGTGGGTTTATGATCAAGATTATCTATGAACAATATTTGAATCTTATCTGAATTCTTTTATGTATGATTGGTTATCTTTGCAAGTCTCTTTGAATTATCAGTTTGGTTTGGCCTACTAGATTGATCTTTCTTGCAATGGGAGAAGTGCTTAGATTTGGGTTCAATCTTGCGGTGTCCTTTCCTAGTGATAGTAGGAGCAGCAAGGCACGTATTGTATTGTTGCCATCGAGGATAACGAGATGGGGTTTTTATCATATTGCATGAATTTATCCCTCTACATCATGTCATCTTGCTTAAGGCGTTACTCTGTTTTCATGAACTTAATACTCTAGATGCATGCTGGATAGCGGTCGATGAGTGGAGTAATAGTAGTAGATGCAGGTAGGAGTCGGTCTACTTGTCTCGGACGTGATGCCTATATACATGATCATACCTAGATACTCTCATAACTATGCTCAATTCATCAATTGCTCAACAGAATTGCTCACCCACCGTAAAATACTTATGCTCTTGAGAGAAGCCACTAGTGAAATCTATGGCCCCCGAGTCTATCTTCATCATATTAATCTTCCAATACTTAGTTATTTCCTTTGCTTTGTTACTTTGCATCTTTATCACAAAAATACCAAAAATATTATCTTATCACCTCTATCAGATCTCACTCCCGTAAGTGATCGTGAAGGGATTGACAACCCCTTATCGCGTTGGTTGCGAGGAGTTATTTGCTTTGTGTAGGTACGAGGGACTCGCGGTAGCCTCCTACTGGATTGATACCTTGGTTCTCAAAAACTGAGGGAAATACTTACGCTACTGTGCTGCATAACCCTTTCCTCTTCAAGGAAATCCAACGCAGTGCTCAAGAGGTAGCAGAGAAGATTTCTGCGCCGTTGCCGGGGAGTCTACGCAAAAGTCAACATACCAAGTACCCATCACAATCCCTTATCTCCCGCAATACATTATTTGCCATTTGCCTCTCGTTTTCCTCTCCCCCACTTCAGCCTTGCCGTTTTATTTGCCCTCTCTTTCCTTTTGCCTCTTTCTCGTTTACTCGCCATTATGGCCAGACTTCTATCTTCTCCGTTGTCTCCCGAGAATGAAGTTCTTAATTTTAAACAAAGGGAGGGAGAAAATTTAAAAGACGCTTGGTATAGAATTTGCAATGCTCAAAATAGATCTACCAGGAAGCAATCTACTTCCGTTCTTCTCCGCAATTTTTATGTAGGTGCTAATCCTTGGTATAGATATATCCTTGATACCATTACCGGAGGGAATTTATTAGGTAGCCATACTTTTGATTCTTATAATGCTATGATAGATTTGTTTGGCTCACCCCCTCTTTTAGTTAATGGCACTATGTTAACTTTGGAGCATATAATGCAAAGACTTGAAATTATTGAGAATAAAGTTGCTACCGTAGAGTTAATTGAAAATCTGGATAAGAAGATCCACAATCAAATTACCCAATATGGATCTAAGGTAGGAGTCACTTTGAAAAATATTAAGGAGAAGGAACCCATAGTTAATGAGAGAATAAATCAAGATTCCTCTAGAATCGACAAACTTGAGGGTATCATTACCAATTTGGGAACCGCTTTTTCTTCCGTAAAGAATACTCCATCCTCCTACTAAAATTGCCAAGCTTATGTATGTTCCTAAAAATAAGGGTGAATCCTCTAGTAAGGAAACTGCGGATCTTAAATCTATAAGTATTCATCCCAATCTTTTTGCTATCATTAAGGAACCATTTGCTACGAATGAATTTTTCGATCTTGTGCCTAAAAGTTTGATAATTACTAAAAAGAAAGAAATTCCTAAAGATGGTAGATGCTTCATTGAAGAATTGCCTACCAAAGATGGCTATACCTAGATCTACCCTTGCTTTTTGACTAGCTAGGGGCGTTAAACGATAGCGCTTGTTGGGAGGCAACCCAATTTTATTTTTAGTTTTTTTTTGCTTTTGCTTCTGTTTAGGAATAAATATTTGTTCTAGCCTATGGTTAGATGTGTTTTTATGTTTAATTAGTGTTTGTGCCAAGTTAAACCTATAGGATCTTCTTGGATGATAGTTATTTGATCTTGCTGTAATTTCCAGAAACTTTCTGTTCACGAAAACAATTGTTAAAAATCACCAGAACGTGATAAAATAGTGATTCCAATTGCTGCTGATCAATAAACAAATTTCCTTGGTCGTCCTATTTTGGCTGATTTTTTGGAGTTCCAGAAGTTTGCGTTAGTTACAGATTACTACATTGACAGATTCTGTTTTTCGTGTGTTGTTTGCTTGTTTTGATGAATCTATGGCTAATAAAATAGTTTATAAACCATAGAGAAGTTGTAATACAGTAGGTTTAACACCAATATAAATAAATAATGAGTTCATTACAGTACCTTGAAGTGGTCTTTTGTTTTCTTTCGCTAACGGAGCTCACGAGATTTCTGTTAAGTTTTGTGTTGTGAAGTTTTCAAGTTTTGGGTGAAAGATTTTGATGGATTATGGAACAAGGAGTGGCAAGAGCCTAAGCTTGGGGATGCCCATGGCACCCCCATGATAATCTAAGGACACCAAAAAGCTAAAGCTTGGGGATGCCCCGGAAGGCATCCCCTCTTTCGTCTACTTCCATCGGTAACTTTACTTGGAGCTATATTTTTATTCACCACATGATATGTGTTTTGCTTGGAGCGTCTTGTATGATTTGAGTATTTTCTTTTTAGTTTACCACAATAATACTTGCTGTACACACCTTTTGAGAGAGCCATACATGATTTGGAATTTGTTAGAATACTCTGTGTGCTTCGCTTATATCTTTTGAGTTATATAGTTTTGCTCTAGTGCTTCACTTATATCTTTTAGAGAACGGTGGTGGATTTATTTTATAGAAACTATTGATCTCTCATGCTTCACTTAGATTATTTTGAGAGTCTTAAATAGCATGGTAATTTGCTTAAATAATCCTAATATGCTAAGCATACAAGATTTGTAAGAATTCTTGTGAGTGCGTTGAATACTATGAGAAGTTTGATGCTTGATAATTGTTTTGAGATATGAAGATGGTGATATTAGAGTCATGCTAGTTGAGTAGTTGTGAATTTGAGAAATACTTGTGTTAAAGTTTGTGATTCCCGTACCATGCACGCATGGTGAACCGTCATGTGATGAAGTCGGAGCATGATTTATTTATTGATTGTCTTCCTTATGAGTGGCGGTCGAGGACGAGCGATGGTCATTTCCTACCAATCTATCCCCCTAGGAGCATGCGCGTAATACTTTGCTTTGATAACTTGTAGATTTTTGCAATAAGTATATGAGTTCTTTATGATTAATGTTGAGTCCATGGATTATACGCACTTTTCTTCCTCCCACCATTGCTAGCCTCTCTAATACCGCACACCTTTCGCCTGTATCATACACCAACCATATACCTTCTTCAAAACAGCCACCATACCTACCTATCATGGCATTTCCATAGCCATTCCGAGATATATTGCCATGCAACTTTCCACCGTTCCGTTTATTATGACACGCTCCATCATTGTCATATTGCTTAGCATGATCATGTAGTTGACATCGTATTTGTGGCAAAGCCACCATTCATAATTCTTTCATACATGTCACTCTTGATTCATTGCGTACACCGCCGGAGGCATTCATATAGAGTCATATTTTGTTCTAAGTATCGAGTTGTAATTGTTGAGTTGTAAGAAAATAAAAGTGTGATGATCTTCATTTTTAGAGCATTGTCCCAAGTGAGGAAAAGGATGATGGAGACTATGATTCCCCCACAAGTCGGGATGAGACTCCGGACGAAAAATAAAAAAAAGAGAAAAGAGGCCATAAAAAAGGGGGAAAAGGCCCAAATAAAAAAAATGAGAGAAAAAGAGAGAAGGGATAATGTTACTATCCTTTTACCACACTTGTGCTTCAAAGTAGCACCATGATCTTCATGATAGAGAGTCTATCATTTTGTCACTTTCATATACTAGTGGGAATTTTTCATTATAGAACTTGGCTTGTATATTCCAAAATGGGCTTCCTCAAAATGCCCTAGGTCTTCGTGAGCAAGCGAGTTGGATGCACACCCACTTAGTTTCTTTTGTTGAGCTTTCATATACTTATAGCTCTAGTGCATCCGTTGCATGGCAATCCCTACTCACTCACATTGATATCTATTGATGGGCATCTCCATAGCCCGTTGTTATGCGTAGTTGATGTGAGACTATCTTCTCCTTTTTTGTCTTCTCCACAACCACCATTCTATTCCACATATAGTGCTATATCCATGGCTCACGCTCATGTATTGCGTGAAGATTGAAAAAGTTTGAAAATGTCAAAAGGATGAAACAATTTCTTGGCTTGCCATCGGGGTTGTGCATGATTTAAATACTTTGTGTGGTGAAGATAGAGCATAGCCATACTATATGATTTTGTAGGGATAAATTTCTTTGGCCATGTTATTTTGAGAAGACATGATTGCTTTTTTAGTATGCTTGAAGTATTATTATTTTTATGTCAATATTAAACTTTTGTCTTGAATCTTTCTGATCTGAATATTCATACCACAATTAAGAAGAATTACATTAAAATTATGCCAAGTAGCACTCCGCATCAAAAATTATCTTTTTTATCATTTACCTACTCGAGGACGAGCATGAATTAAGCTTGGGGATGCTTGATACGTCTCCAACGTATCTATAATTTTTGATTGCTCCATGCTATATTATCTACTATTTTGGACATTAATGGGCTTTATTATTCACTTTTATATTATTTTGAGGACTAACCTATTAACCGGAGGCCCAACCCAGAATTGCAGTTTTTTGCCTATTTCAGAGTTTAGCAGAAAAGGAATATCAAACGGAGTCCAAACGGAATGAAGCCTTCGGGAACGTGATTTTCTCACCGAACATGATCCAGGAGACTTGGACCCTATGTCAAGGAAGCTTCCAGGAGGCCATGAGGTAGGGGCGCACCCTCCCCCCCAGGCGCGGCCTCCACCCTCGTGGGCCCATGTTGCTCCACCGACGTACTCCTTCCTCCTATATATACCCACGTACCCCCAAACGATCAGATACGGAGCCAAGAACCTAATTCCACCGCCACAACCTTCGGTACCCACGAGATCCCATCTTGGGGCCTGTTTCGAAGCTCCGCCGGAGGGCGCATCCATCACGGAGGGCTTCTACATCAACACCATAGCCTCTCCGATGAAGTGTTAGTAGTTTACTTCAGACCTTCGGGTCCATAGTTAGTAGCTCGATGGCTTCTTCTCTCTTTTTGGATCTCAATACAATGTTCTCCCCCTCTCACGTGGAGATCTATTCGATGTATCTTCTTTTTGCGGTGTGTTTGTTGAGACCGATGAATTGTGGGTTTATGATCAAGATTATCTATGAACAATATTTGAATCTTCTCTGAATTCTTTTATGTATGATTGGTTATCTTTGCAAGTCTCTTCGAATTATCAGTTTAGTTTGGCCTACTAGATTGATCTTTCTTGCAATGGGAGAAGTGCTTAGCTTTGGGTTCAATCTTGCGGTGTCCTTTCCCAGTGACAGTAGGGGCAGCAAGGCACGTATTGTATTGTTGCCATCGAGGATAACAAGATGGGGGTTTTTATCATATTGCATGAATTTATCCCTCTACATCATGTGCTTAAGGCGTTACTCTGTTTTCATGAACTTAATACTCTAGATGCATGCTGGATAGCGGTCGATGAGTGGAGTAATAGTAGTAGATGCAGGCAGGAGTCGGTCTACTTGTCTCGGACGTGATGCCTATATACATGATCATACCTAGATACTCTCATAACTATGCTCAATTCTGTCAATTGCTCAACATTAATTCGTTCACCCACCGTAAAATACTTATGCTCTTGAGAGAAGCCACTAGTGAAATCTATGGCCCGCGGGTCTATCTTCATCATATTAATCTTCCAATACTTAGTTATTTCCTTTGCTTGTTACTTTGCTTTTATTTTACTTTGCATCTTTATCACAAAAATACCAAAAATGTTATCTTATCATCTCTATCAGATCTCACTCTCGTAAGTTACTGTGAAGGGATTGACAACCCCTTATCGCGTTGGTTGCGAGGAGTTATTTGCTTTGTGTAGGTACGAGGGACTCGCGCGTAGACTCCTACTGGATTGATACCTTGGTTCTCAAAAACTGAGGGAAATACTTACGCTACTGTGCTGCATCACCCTTTCCTCTTCAAGGAAATCCAACGCAGTGCTCAAGAGGTAGCACCCAATCACACATGTAAGTCTTCAAGGTAGACTTTCAGACCTTCACAAACTTCGTTCACCGGCGATCCACAATGACTCTTGGATCCTCAGAACGTGACGCCTAACCAAATGGAAGATACATAGTCTTCAAGTGTAATAAGTCTTCAGATCATGCGGACAGAAAGACTTCAGTGATGCCAAACACTCTTTGGGATATGGGTGTTTTGGGCTTTGTCCTCGCAGAGTTTATCTCTCAAAGGCTTCGGAGGTGGGTTGCTCTCGAACGACAAAAGCCGTGCACTAACTCTGAGCAGCCACCAATTTATGGTGTATGGGGTGGGCTATTTATAGCCAGGAGGAAACCCGACCTGATATGTCTGAAATGACCCTGGGTCACTAAGGAACCGACACGTGTCCAACAGTCGGATTTCAAACACACAGAACAGCTTGTCTTGGGCTACAAGCCAAGCTGACTCATCCAACTCTGGATAAGTTTTTCTCTCATTGTCTTCACTTGAAGACATAGGATTTGGGTTGAGCATCACATCCGTTTTCTGACTTTGTTCACTTGGACCCCACTTAACAGTTTGGTGGTTCCTATGACTCAAGAAAGAAGAAAATGAAACTACGAAAGAAACTATGTCTTCGCACTCCATTGTCTTCAAGTGAATGTCTTCACACATCATTATCTTTGACGTGAATGTCGTCACTAACCACCATTGTCTTCAATGTCTTCATACATTTTTAGGGGTCATCTCTGGTCGGTAAACCGAATCAATGAGGGACTTCTACCTGTGTTATCCTGCAATTCTCAGAAACACATTAGTCCCTCAACCATGTTTGTCGTCAATACTTCAAAACCAACTAGGGGTGGCACTAGATGCACTTACAATCTCCCCCTTTTTGGTGATTGATGACAAACTGGTTGAAGTTTTCAACGGGGATAAAAATATGTGTAAGTTAAAGAACGCGGCCATTCGCTTCATGAAGTTAATAGGGCTCCCCCCTCAAGATGTGCATATAAGTAGTTTGCCTTTGAATGCAAATGCACATTGCAGGTTATGCTTTTAGACGTATTATATATCCAGTTTTTGAAAGCAAGTGGGTAAGTCCAGTTCATTGTGTGGCCAGTAAAGGAGGGTTTACTGTAGTGCCTAATAAGCATAATGAACTAATCCCCACAAGAACAATAGTTGGGTATAGAATGTATATTGATTTCAGGAGGCTAAATTAGGAGACATGCAAAGATCATTATCCCCTGCCATTAATTTATCAGATGTTAGAAAGGCTAGCAAAGCACACTCACTTTTTTGACCTAGATGGGTATTCGGGTTTCTCACAGATCGCAGTGCATTCGAAAGACCAGGAGAAAACTACTTTTACTTGTCCCTTTAGTATGCACTCCTATTTCCATATGTCGTTTGGATTATGTAACACACCTGTTACATTTCAAAGATGCATGAATGCTACTTTTGCTACTTTTGTTGAAGGAATCATGGTATTCTTCATGGATGATTTTTCTGTTTATGGGACCTCTTTTGAAGATTGCCTTTACAATCTTGATATTGTTTTGCAGAGGTGTGAAGACACCAATCTTATCTTAAACTGGGAGAAATGCCATTTCATGGTCAACAAAGGTATTGTCCTAGGGAATAGAATATGTGGTAAAGGTATCGAGGTGGATAAAGAAAAACATATGCCATAGATAAACTCCCTTTCTCGAGAAATAAAAGGGATAAGGAGTTCTCTCGGACATGCTGGTTCCTATAGATGTTCTATGAAAAAAATCTAGCATTCCAAAACCCCTGACTAACCTTTTGTAGAAAGATGTTCCTTTCGGGTTCAGCAACGAGTGCAAGACCTCTTTTGAGAAGCTCAAACTCCCTCTACTTAATGCACCCGTTATCACGTCTCCAAATTGGGACAAACCTTTTGAGGTGGCGTGTGAAATTTACAATAATGCGGTAAGTGTGGTGTTGGGTCAGCAAGAAGGTAACGAGTTTAATATTATTTACTATGCTGGTCATACTCTTACGGAAGCTCATAGAAATTAGCTAAGAATGATAGAGAGTTATATGTAGTAATTTTTGCTTGTGAAAAGTTTGGTCCTTACATCATCGACACCAAGGTCATATTCTACATGGATCGTTGATGACCCAGAAGTATAGGGTATCAATCATACTCCTTTGATAAGTAAGAGTGTCAAACCCAATGAGGAGCAAAAGGAAATGACAAGCGGTTTTCAGCAAGGTATTCTCTGCAAGTGCTATCAGTAGTGATAACAAATAGTTTTGTAGCAAGGTAATTCGTAACAAGTAACAATAGTAACAAGAGTGCAGCAAGGTGGCCCAATCCTTTTAATAGCAAAGGACGAGCTGAAACTACTTCTTATAATGAGCAAAGCATTCTCAAGGACACATGGGAATTCTCGTCTAGTCACGTTCATATTGTTTAGTTGATTCGCGTTCATTACTTTCATAATTTGATATGTGGGTGGACCGGTGCTAGGGTGTTGTTCGTACTTGAACAAGCAACCCACTTATGATTACCCCCTCTTGCAAGCATCCACAACTACGAAAGAAGAATTAAGATAAATCTAACCATATCATGAAACACATGAATCCAAATCAGCCCCTTATGAAATAATGCACAAATTTGGGTTTAAGCTTCTGTCACTCTCACAACCCATCATCTACTTATTACTCCCCAATGCCTTCCCCTAGGTTTCAGGTAGTCGAAGTTCACATGACACCACTAGAGGAAGAACAACATACACATCATCAAAATATTGAACGAATACCAACTTCACGTGATTAATTAAAACAAGACTTCTCCCATGTCCTCAAGAACAAACGAAACTACTCCCAAATTATATACATGTTCAAGTTCAGAGGGGTATTGTATATGATTAAGGATTTGAACATATAATCTTCCACCAAATAAACCAACTAGAATCAACTACAAGATGAAATTGAAAGTGCTAGTTATCGACTAGAGGGGGGGTGAATCGGTGATTTTTATGAAACTCTTCAAAACACGGGGGCTTTGAAGACAAACGATAGAAATGAACCTATTGATATGTAGTGGAAGGTAGACTACACTAGACCAGCCATAGACAAGTAAGTAATGAAGTGAAAGCACAAAGACTATTAGCAGCTAGATAGTATAGATCAGGATGGAAGATAGTATGAAGCCAAACAACAATAGTCGTCACACAGTGAAGTCAATCAGATAAAGCAAGCATGCAATGACTTCATGAAGACAAACTGTAAGTAAAGAGAGGGAGAATATTGAACCAGTAGCTTGGAGAGGACGGGGATTTGTTGGACCAGTTCCAGTTGCTGTGACAACTGTACGTATGGTTAGGGAGGCTAAGACTCAACTCAGAAGACCGCATCTTCACCTTATTCCCCTTGAGATAAGGACACTTAGTTCTCGCCCAATCACTCTTTGTAAGTCTTCAAGGTAGACTTCCAAACCTTCACATACTTTGTTCACCGGCAATCCACAATGACTTTTGGATGCTCAGAACGCGACGCCTAACCGGCTGGAGGATTCATAGTAGTCAAGTGTAATAAGTCTTCAGATCACGTGGACAGAAAGACTTCAGTGATGCCTAACACTCTTTGGCTCTGGGTGTTTTGGGCTTTGTCGTCGCAAGGATCTTTCTCTCAAATGCTTCAGAGGTGGGTTGCTCTCAAACGACAAAAGCCGTGCACTAACTCTGAGCAGCCACCAATTTATGGTGTAGGGGGTGGGCTATTTATAGCCAGAAGGCAACCCGACTTGATTTGTCCGAAATGACCCTGGGTCACTAAGGAACTGACACGTGTCCAACGGTCAGATTTCAAACACACGCGACAGCTTGACTTGGGCTCCAAGTAAAGCCGACTTATCTAGCTCTGGATAAGATTTTCTCTCACTGTCTTCGCACGAAGACATAGGATTTGGTTGAGCATTACTTCAGTCACTCTGACTTTGTTCACTTGGACCCCACTTAACAGTGCGGTGGTTCCTATGACTCAACAAAGAAGAAAAGTTAACTACGAAACAATTATGTCTTCGCACTCCATAGTCTTCATGCAATGTCTTCTCATGTCATAGTCTTCATTGTGAATATCTTCACAGACCACCATTGTATTCAATGTCTTCACACATTTTTAGGGGTCATCTCCGGTAGGTAAACCGAATCAATGAGGGACTACTACCTGTGTTATCCTGCAATTCTCACAAACACATTAGTCCCACAACCAGGTTTGTCGTCAATACTCCAAAACCAACTAGGGGTGGCACTAGATGCACTTACAATCTCCCCCTTTTTGGTGATTAATGAAAAACTGGTTGAAGTTTTCAACGGGGATAAAAGTATGTGAAATTGGAAGGATTAAGGTATTGTCTTCATAAGTAGCAAAAGGCTCCCCCCAAAGATGTGCATATAAATAGTTTGCGTTTGAATGCAAATGCACATGGCAGGTTTTACTTTGTGGAGATCCTTTTCAACATAAGAAGACAATTCATTATGCAAATAAAGATGTAACGAAGATAATGACATGCATAATGAAAAATGGATGTCTGCGGAATGACTTCATGCGGAATTTATCATCGCATCACAGAATAGCAACCGAAGTAGGAGACGACCATCAAGTTTAAGTGTTACAACCCAAAGAACCAAATGTATCAAAGCGAGAGTTGTAACCACTTGGCAAAATATAAAGCAACCACCCATATGGACCCGCTTGAAGACTATCAACTCATATGCTTCTCCCCCTTTTGTCAGTAAGGACCAAAAAGGTTTGAAGACATAGAGCATCTACTCATTCCCATCAGGAGAAGATAAAGGTGCAGGGTCGATGTTGGAGTCCGGTAGTGCAGAGGGGCCTGGTGCAGTGTCGAGACGCGGCGAAGTAGTGGTTGGATAAGTGGCATCATCTTCGTCATTGACGACTCTAGCATTAACCGTTGCAGCCGAGGATGAGTATTCTGAGTCTTCTAAGGAAGGAGTACGGTGCAAGACGGCATTACGGGGAGGCGTGGAATCAAACTTGTAGCACCTAGTGAAGCCACCTTCGCTAAGATCATCTTCGGAGCTTAGCAAAGTCAGACTCTTCCATGACCTCCGATAGGCTTCATGAGATACAAAGGCATTCTTGGTGGCAAGATTTCGAATGCGATTAACATCCACCATGTAACACCCTGGATGTAAACTTCCCCTTTTGGGCAATATATCAATTTGACCTCATCCAATTCTTGTGGGTTCTTGTCATGCTTGGCCTCTTTGGTTTGGTTATGTGGGTTTTGCTCTTTTCTTTGTTTTCCTCTTTTACCATATTGCATTTGTGCCTTCTGTCATCTTGCATTCCCTTCTTAGCATATGGTTGTGGTTTTCCCTTGCATGTCATGTGGTTGCATGTGCCATTCCTATTTGCATTACCATCCCCTCCTTCCCTCTACTTCTTTTTTTTCCAAATGCCATATAATTCCCTCCTTCAATTAATGTTCATCTTCTCCTAATAATCTTGCTTGTTGCACTAAAACTCCTGCCAAGTATCTCCTCATTTGAAGTTGTTATGGTCAGGTTCAAAAATGGCACAAGTTTGAAATATTTCCAAACTTGCATTATTTTTCTACCTCTAAAAATGTCCATTACAATTTATTTAAATAGTGGAGAATTCCAGGAGTGTGGGGATATTTTCCTTTCACTCAAAATCTTTTCTATTCTTTCTGCACTTTCTTTTCTCTTCCTTTTTATTTTTAAAAAGGAAAAGAGAAAAGAGGCAGCAGCTGCAGTGGCAGCCCAGCCGCTCCTCCCACAGGCCCCGGCCACTCCGCCGGCCCAGCTTCACGCAGCCCCGCAGCCCAGGGAGCAGGCGCGCCAGCCCGCTCGCCTCTCCTCCTGCCTTTGCGCACCCGCAGCTCCCCTTACCCCCGCTGGAGTCCGTCCACGTGGCAGCGTCGGCCCCGCCTGGCAGCGTCGTGACTGTGCTTCGCACCCACCTTTCCCTCTCCTCTCGCTTGGCGCCATGGGGACCCGAGCACGGAGAGCACGAGCTCGTCCTCGTCGCCTAGCCCCCCTACTTATCCCCTCTCCTCATCAGACCGCACCCTAGGGTTCCCCTCTCCCTCTCGCCGCCGCCGCCAGGTAAGCGGATCGCCAAGCTCGCCGCCCCGCTCGGTCCCGAGCGCATCTGGGAGCGCGCCTTGTCGCCGGCGTGCTCTCCGGCCACCCCATCCTGCCGCACCGTGTCCGACGTCTTCCTCGTCGTCGACTACGTCCACGACGTCGACTACGGGGGCCCGGAGCGCCAAGTTCGACGACGTCCTGCTTCGGTCTTCGTCTCGGTCGAGTTCCGGCGAATTGAGCACGATCCCTTCGCCGTCCGCCCGTCTCCGTCGCCGTTTCCTTGTCCTAGGGTAAGGAGGTATACCCCGCTTCCTCCCTGCTCCTTCTTGCCGTCGTTAGATCTCCGTAGACTAGGGTCCGATCCATGTTCGTGTCGCGCTCGGCGTGCTCCGGCGTGTCCGTAGCTCTTGGGTTCAGAGTAGTTTAGCGCGTGTAGTTGCCACGATTCCTTTCTCGGGCTTGCCCCTTCTTGTTCTGTGGTGCCTCTCGTGCGTAGCCAGTGTGTACGTGGGAGCAGAACCCCCTGTAGCCGCCGTTGCTTCGCCGGCGTCGTCGTTGTTCTTCTCTGATCTAGGATCAGGCCTGTTAGTTGGGTCAAGTAGGCCGCGTCCTGTATCCAACCGAACCCCCTAGCCTAGCCGAGCTGGTTGAACCCCGCTCTCTCACCGCGGCGACCTGGGTTCGAACCCCAGGCGCGCCACTCCCCCTTTTTATTTTCTGTTTTGCGCTTCCCTCCGGTGCGCCTCCTCTGCAGCAACAGCAGATAAGGGCCGAGCCTCTCCCTCTGTCAGTCGCCGTCGCACAGCCCAGTGGTAACAGGGGAGGGATTCCAACGGGGAGACCCGGGTTCGAATCCCCCCTGGGGCTGTTTTCTTTCCCCCTTTTTTTAAGCCATTTCACCCCTGTCTCTATGACAGTGGGGCCATTCTGTCAGCCTCTCAGTACCCTCCTCCATGCATTTTTTTTTCCATTTCCAGCATTGTTCTCATTTCTGTTTTAGGCAAGTCCAAATCTGGACATTTCCAAATCTGGAAATTGCCATTTCTGTCATTTTCCTTTTTAGGCAGATTTTAACTTAATGTTTTTTGTGATGATTTTTCTACTGCAACCCTAACATATTATATATGTTTTTGGGGTAGAAAAATCCCACCAACTCAGTGGTGGCATTAGTTTCAGCATTTGGGCAAGTTTATGATCATGTCTTATTGCATCATGTTTATGTGTTGTCTTTCATGTGCTTATTTAGTTGAATTGTGCTATGAGGTAGTTTTGTGCACGTGCATGGCTTTGTTCATCATGCTGTTATGTAGGTTTTCTCACCCTTCTTGTTTTGCCCGCCATATCCAACCCGTGCATCCGTTTCCGGTGATCTCTATATCGATTTCTACCGAAATCATCTCATCTTTCCGATGGCATGCTTGGTTTGCCAAGATGATGCCTGGTTTTCCATTCACCTTCCGGAGTGCACATACGCTTTGCATATCACATCTTGCATTTCATGTCATGTTGCATCATGTTGATTGTGCATTGCACCGGATTTATTGTGGTTCCTTGTTTTGTTGTTGCTTTGGGTAGGCCGGAGGCGAGAACGCTTACGAGGAACCTGTTGAGAACGTTCGAGGATCAAGCTTTCGACAACTCGGAGAACATTGCAGGCAAGATGACCATACCCTCGAAATCACTTCTATCTTTGCTATGCTAGTTGCTCGTTCTTTTGCTATGCCTATGCTGCGATACCTACCACTGGCTATATCATGCCACCCATATTGCCATGTCAGCCCTAACCATCCTTTTCCTAGCAAACCGTTGATTGGCTATGTTACCGCTTCGCTCAGCCCTCTTATAGCGTTGTTAGTTGCAGGTGAAGCTGAGGTTTGTTCCTTGTTGGAACATGGAGTTGTTGTTCCTTGTTGGAACATGTTTACTTGTTGGGGATATCACAATATATAAATATATCTGCTATGTTTAATGCATCTATATACTTGGTAAAGGGTGGAAGGCTCGGCCTTATGCAGTGTTTTGTTCCTCTTGCCACCTAGTTTCCGTCATACGGTGTTATGTTCCTTGATTTTGCGTTCCTTACGGTTGGGTGATTTATGGGACCCCCTTGACAGTTCGCTTTGAATAAGACTCCTCCGGCAAGGCCCAACATTGGTTTTACCATTTGCCACCTAAGCCTTTTCCCCGGGTTTTCGCGAGCCGAGGGTCATCTTATTTTAAACCCCGGGCGGTGCTCCTTGACGTTGGTCCAAACTAGAGCACCGTCTGGGACCATTCCTTGGCAACATGGATTACGTCGGTTCTGACGCTTCGCTTATCCGGTGTGCCACGAGAGCGAGATATGTGCAGCTCCTATCGGGATTTGTCGGCACAGTCGGGCGGTCTTGCTGGTCTTGTTTTATTGCTGTCGAAATGTCTTGTAGTCCGGGATTCCGAGATTGATCGGGTCTTCCCGGTAGAAGGAAATATCCTTCGTTGACCGTGAGAGCTTATAATGGGCTAAGTTGGGACACCCCTGCAGGGTAATATCTTTCGAAAGCCGTGCCCGCGGTTATGAGGCAGATGGGAATTTGTTAATGTCCGGTTGTAGATAACCCAAAGATGACCTCAATTAAAATACACATCAACGCGTGTGTTACGTGATGGTCTCTTCTCGGAGTCCGGAAGTGAACACGTGTTGGAGTTATGTCGGCGTAAGTAGTTCAGGATCACTTCTTGATCACTACTAGTTTCACGACCGTGCTTTGCTTCTCTTCTCGCTCTCTTTTGCGATGTAGCCACCATATATGCTAGTCGCTTGCTGCAGCTCCACTTTACTACTATGTCCTCCCTAAAGCTTAAATAGTCTTGATCTCGCGGGTGTGAGATTGCTGAGTCCCGTGACTCACGAGATACTTCAAAACAGTTGCGAGGTTCCGATGAGGCGGTCTGAGATGATTCCACCGAGCTCAAGTGGGAGTTCGACGAGGAGCGTGGTCGTTACTATGTGTCGTTTCAGATGATCGATAGTGGTGCCCAGTTGGGACGATTCGGGATCTGTGTTAGCATTTGGGGTATCTTCTTTTATTTTGGTTCCGTAGTCGGACCTTGAGTGTACTCGAATGATGTATGTTTAATTATGTCTTTGTGTGGCGTGGCGATTGTAAGCCAACTATGTATCTTTCCTTAATTATTACATGGGTTGTGTGAAGATTACCTCACTTGCGACATTGCTTTCAATGCGGTTATGCCTCTAAGTCGTGCCTCGACACGTGGGAGATATAGCCGCATCGGGGCTTCTAAGTTGGTAATCGAGCCTTCCCGACTTAGGAGCCCCCTACTCGATTGTTTCTTGGCGTTGTTGAGTCTAGAATGGAAAATGTTTTGAGTCTTAGGATTATATATATCGGAGAGTAGGATTCTTTTGCTTCCCGGTCCTTGACCTTACGGTGAGGTATCTGACGTAGAGTTTTGACTCTTCTCTTCTCAAATTTCACTAAATTTTTTTAGGATCACGTGGGTATCTTGGAATCGTTCCGATGGTTTTGTGGCGAGAACATTGTTCTTGGTGCCTCGACATTTAGGGGTTGTGGCGGTGTCCCGGGAGTTGAGCTCCGAGGTGTTGTCGTCACAATTTTATCGTTGCAGATTCGGAATACCGAGTTTTGCCGACATCGAAATCTCTTTTGTGCAATTGTTGGTGAGATAACCACGATAGCCCGATCTTTGTGGCGAGTGCGGGAGTATTGCCATGACTTGTATAACGGATGTTTTTGAAGGTCGAGGTACACGATTTCGAGGATTTCTTGGTTATGTGTTGACGGATGGATACATTTGGATCTAGGTATTGTTAGTTTGGGTGATATATTTTGTGTCCTGTATCCCCAACACCAGATTGCATAACCAGAAAGTTTGGGAGTTTATAGGTGGGAATTCTAGTAGCTTACGGGATATTCTTTCCGGCGGATGTATGATTTGAGATTGGGGTTCAACGTCTAGTGGTCCGCCCATTCACGGTCGATTCTGATTGGTCGCGAGGCGTCTTAAAGAATCCTTGGCTATGCTGATTCGGGGCGTCTTGTTAGTCATTCGTGGCGTCCGCTATCGTCGTGTCGTGTGGGCCCCACCACGAACACTTTGAGCGAAATCTCTATCATGTGTTTGTTCCGGCTCATTCTAGAAGCCAACCTTTTGTTTTCGGTTGTGATATTTGAATTGTTTCTAAGACAGTTGTTGTTTCCATATCCTTTATCTAAGTGGCTTCTCACCTTATTGGAAGTGTGTTGATTAACTTTGGGAATTCATTCGTTCATTCTTGTTCGAATGTTTATTGTGAAGACTATATGTTGCAATTTCTATCCGTTGATTCTACTTATCATTTGTCTATCAAAGGACTAACGGATGTCACCCTCTCGAGATGGCTCCAACAGCGTACGAATCCGGATCGCAATGATGGGGATCGATCGAATCCTCCACCTCCACCTCCACCTCCGCCTTGAGCGTGGCAAGCTATCATGGCAGCCACCAATGCCAATGCTCGAGATGATTTTGCAGCTCTTGCAAGAAGCGTACTCAGGGCAAGGCAATCAAGGCAATCAAGGCAATCTAGGTCAAGGCAACAATCAGCCACATTTTGCTACTCTCAGTCAGTTCCTCGCTAATCAGCCGAAGTCTTTCAGTTTCTGTGTTGAGGCAACAGACGCTGACGATTGGTTAGTGGACATCTGCAAGCACTTTGGTGTAGCAATGTCGGACTGAGGACTTTGTCAAGTTTGCATCGTTTCAACTCAAGGATCAAGCTGCTGAGTGGTTCCAACAATACAAAGATTCGAGAGGAGGTCGTGTCATTACAGGATGAGTTCCGCCGTGATTTCGAGCTCATCACATTCGAAGAGTGTTGTTGAGAGCAAGCGTGAGGAGTTCCGCAATCTCAAGCAGGGCAACATGTCCGTCTACCAATACAATATCCAGTTCGAGCTCGCTTTCGTTTTGCTAAGCAAGATGTACACGATGAAAGGAGTATGATCTATCGATTCAGAGGTGGTGCGAGAGAAGATCTGCAATTACCTCTTGTCTTTGTTTGAGCGGATAAGTATGATGATTTCTACAACATGGCTCTCAAGCAAGAAGCGGCACAGCTCAAATGCGAGGCTTCTAAGAAGAGAATCAGGGATGCAGTTCAGTCCTCCTCGTCCTCTCAAGTGGCAGCCAAGCAGCAGAAGTTTTATCTGCCCCCTCCTCCGTTCCGTCAGCCTTACCAGCAGAAGAACTCAGGTGGCCGTGGATCTTCCCACCCACCCAACCCAAGCTATCAGAACAAGTCTAATTCTCAAGCTCCAAGGTCAAGTGCTCCTTACCACCGTCCGCTCTCTGAGGTCACTTGCAACAAGTGTCAGCAGAAGGGTCACTATCTTGAACAAGTGCTTCAACCGAGGCGCCTTCGCCTCCTCCTCTGTGAAATCTTCAAGCAATGCGGTGGTCAAGCATAATCCAAAGTTTGCCAAGGTCAATATGATGAATGCAGCTCAAGCGGAGGATTCTTCCGATGTGATCATGGGTAATCTCTCGATTAATGATATTCTGCAAAAGTCTTATTTGATCTTGGTGCATCGCATTGTTTCATGTCCAGATCGTTCTTTGCAAAGAATGATTTTTCTTGGTCTTACTGGATAAACCTTTGGGTGTTATTTCTCCGGCAAAGTCAATGAGAGCCAACTCAATAGTTCATGATGTTTCTATCAAGATGGGCGATTATAGATTTCTTCCCAAACCAATGGTTCTTGGTGACTCGGACATTGATCTTATTCTCGGAATGGAGTGGCTTTATCAGCACAAAGCTCGGCTTGATTGTGCTGCCGGGAAATTCAATTGACTCATTCTTCTAATGATGTGATCATCTATGCCTCTCGTGATGAAACTATTCGGTTGTTTTCTCTCAATGAGAAGGGCGAATTGAATGCCATCTCTCGATTCGATCGTTTGTGAGTACCAAGATGTCTTTCGGAAGAGCTTCCGGGTATGCCTCCTCATCGGCCGATTGAGTTAGTTATCGATCTTGAGCACCGCATTGAACCCGTTTGCAAGCGTCCATACAAGCTTGGACCTGATGATTTGAGGAATTGAAGAAGCAGCTCGATGAACAAGAGCGTCAGGTTTGATCGGACCGAGTTCATCTCCTTGGGGTTGTGGTGTTCTTTTTGTCGGAAGAAGGATGGCTCGGACCGACTTTGCGTCGATTACCGTCCATTGAATAAGAAGACAATCAAGAACAAGTATCCACTTCCCAACATCAATGAGCTTTTCGAGCAACTCAAAGGTGCTACGGTGTTCTCTAAGCTTGACCTTCGTATGGGGTATCATCAGATTCGCATTCGTGAACAAGATATTCCCAAGACACATTGAACAAGCTTTGGTTCTTATGAATATCTTGTCATGTCTTTCGGCCTCGTCAATGCTCCTCCAACCTTCTCTCGGATGATGAACTTCATATTCAACCCCTACACCAATGAATTCGTCTTGGTCTATCTTGATGATATTTTGGTCTTCTCCAAGAATAAGAAGGATCATGCCAAACATTTGCGATTGGTGCTAGACAAGCTCGAGAGTACCAATTCTATGCTAAGTTCTCCAAATGTGAATTCTGGCTTGATGAAGTGCTTTATCTTGGTCATATCATCTCTCGCCAAGGGCATCGCTGTTGATCCGAGAAGGTGTCCGCAATTGTGAATTGGGAACCTCCTCGGAATGTCAAGCAGCTCCATGACTTTCTTGGTCTTGCAAGCTATTGCGAAGATTTGTTGAAAACTTCTCCAAGATTGCAAAGCCTCTTTCCAACCTTCTCGAAGCATGTGAAGTATGTACGGTCTCCCGAGTGTGGCGTTGCTTTCAATACCCTCAAAGAGAAACTCGTCACAGCTCTGTTCGACTCCTCTGATGAATCCAAGCCATATGAAGTTTTACGTGATGCTTCTCTTCAAGGTCTCGGTGCTGTGTTAATGCAAGAGAAAAGAGTTGTGGCTTATACATCTCTTGATTGAAGCCAACGAGAAGAACTACCCCACTCACGATCTTGAGTTGGCGGCAGTTGTCCATGCTTTGATTACTTGGAGACATCTCTTGTTGGGAAGGAAAGTGGACATTTTCACCGATCACAAGAGTCTCAAGTACATCTTCACTCAGCCTAACCTCAACCTCGAGGCAGACTCGATGGGTGAAATGATTCAAGAGTACAACCCAAGTATTGAGTATACTCGGGCAAAGCCAATGTCATTGCAGACGCTTTGAGCAGGAAAGCTTATCGCAGCAGTCTAATCCTCAAGCCCTTTCACCGGATCTCTGTGAATCTTTCCATAAGCTGAATCTTCAAGTTGTTCCTCAAGGCTTTCTTGCCAACCTCATAGTATCTCCTACTTTGGAAGATCAGATTCGTGAGGCTCAACTTCGGATGCCATGGTGAAGAAAGTGAAGCGTGGTATCGACAAGGGCATTTCAAGTACAAGTGCTTCCATGTTGATGACAAAGACACTCTGTTCTTTGAGGACGGATTATGGTTCCTAAGGGTGATCTCGAGAAAAGTCATTATGAGCGAGGCTCACAATTCGCTTCTATCCATTCATCACGGAAATGCGAAGATGTACCATGACCTCAAGCAGTCATATTGGTGGACTCGAATGAAGCGAGAAATTGCTCAATTCGTGAATGAGTGTGATGTCTGCGAGAAGAGTGAAAGCAGAACACCAAAGACCAGCTGGTCTCCTTCAACCTCTTGCTATTCTGAATGGAAGTTTGATCATATTGAAATGGACTTCGTGGTGGCTTTCCAAAGTCCAAGCGTGGAAATGATGCTATCTTCGTTGTCATTGACAAGCTGACTAAAGTGGCTCATTTTCTTCCTATCAAAGAATCCATCACAGCAGCTCGGTTGGCGAGCTATACACCTCGAGGATTGTCTCCTTGCGGCATTCCACAAGTGATCTCTTGAGACCGTGGCAGCATCTTTACCTCCAAGTTACAGGAGTCTTTTCGAAGGCCATGGGCACCAACATTCGTTTCAAAGACAGCTTTCCATCCTCAAACAAGTGGCCAAGTCGGCGAGTAAATCAAATCCTTGAAGATATGCTCGGGGCTTGTGTCATTTCTTCGGTATGAAGTGGGAAGATTGTCTTCCTTATGCCGAGTTCTCCTACAACAACAGCTTCCAAGCGAGTTGGGCAAGGCCCCATTCGAAATTCTCTATGGCGAAAGTGCGTACTCCTCTCAATTGGTGCAGGGCAGGTGAACGCCAACTTCTTGGCAATGACTTGATCACGAAGCGGAAGAAATGTGCAAGATCATTCGTGAAAATCTCAAAGCCGCGCAATCGCGCGAAAAACTATTATGATGATAAGCACCGTCATGTGACTTTTGAAATCGGAGACCATGTCTACCTCCGCGTCTCTCAATGAAAGGCACTCGCAACCCGGTATCAAAGGAAGCTTGCCCCTAGATCGTGGGTCCTTTCAAGATCATTGGGAAAAGAGGCGATCTCGCCTATCAACGAGCTTCCATCCAACTTTGCAAGCGTGCGATGTGTTTCACGTGTCACAACCGCAAGTGCTTCAAGACTCTGAACGCACTATCAACTTCAAGAGATTGACCTTCAAGAAGATCTCTCTTATCATGAGCACCCGTTGCTATTCTTGAAGAAACCGAGCGCAAGACTCGCAACAAGTCAATCAAATTCCTGAAAGTGAAGTGGTCACACCATTCCGACCGAGAAGCTACGGGGCGCGAGGATCACCTCCGTTCTGAGTATCCGGAGTTCTTTCAGTCCTAGATCTCGGGACGAGATCCTCTTGTAGTGGTGGAGTGTTGTAACACCCTGGATGTAAACTTCCCCTTTTGGGCAATATATCAATTTGACCTCATCCAATTCTTGTGGGTTCTTGTCATGCTTGGCCTCTTTGGTTTGGTTATGTGGGTTTTGCTCTTTTCTTTGTTTTCCTCTTTTACCATATTGCATTTGTGCCTTCTGTCATCTTGCATTCCCTTCTTAGCATATGGTTGTGGTTTTCCCTTGCATGTCATGTGGTTGCATGTGCCATTCCTATTTGCATTACCATCCCCTCCTTCCCTCTACTTCTTTTTTTCCAAATGCCATATAATTCCCTCCTTCAATTAATGTTCATCTTCTCCCTAATAATCTTGCTTGTTGCACTAAAACTCCCTGCCAAGTATCTCCTCATTTGAAGTTGTTATGGTCAGGTTCAAAAATGGCACAAGTTTGAAATATTTCCAAACTTGCATTATTTTCTACCTCTAAAATGTCCATTACAATTTATTTAAATAGTGGAGAATTCAGGAGTGTGGGGATATTTTCCTTTCACTCAAAATCTTTTCTATTCTTTCTGCACTTTCTTTTCTCTTCCTTTTTATTTTTAAAAAGGAAAAGAGAAAAGAGGCAGCAGCTGCATGATGGCAGCCCAGCCGCTCCTCCCCACTGGGCCCCGGCCACTCCGCTGCCCAGCTTCACGCAGCCCGCAGCCCGAGTGGCGGCAGCGCGCAGCCCGCTCGCCTCTCCTCCTGCCTTTGCGCACCCGCAGCTCCCCTTACCCCCGCTGGAGTCCGTCCACGTGGCAGCGTCGGCCCCGCCTGGCAGCGTCGTGACTGTGCTTCGCACCCACCTTTCCCTCTCCTCTCGCCAGCGCCATGGGGACCCCGAGCACGGAGAGCACGAGCTCGTCCTCGTCGCCTAGCCCCCCTACTTATCCCCTCTCCTCATCAGACCGCACCCTAGGGTTCCCCTCTCCCTCTCGCCGCCGCCGCCAAGTAAGCGGATCGCCAAGCTTCGCCGCCCTTTCGGTCCCGGCGCGATCTGAGGAGCGCCTTGTCGCCAGCGTGCTCTCCGCCACCCCATCCTGCCGCACCGTGTCAAGCGTCTTCCTCGTCGTCGACTCGTCCACGACGTCGACTACGGGGCCCGGGCGCCAAGTTCGACGACGCCCTGCCGGTCTTCGTCTCGGTCGAGTTCCGGCGAGATTGAGCACGATCCTTCGCCGTCCGCCCGTCTCCGTCGCCGTTTCCTTGTCCTAGGGTAAGGAGGTATACCCCTTCCTCCCTGCTCCTTCTTGCCGTCGTTAGATCTCCGAGACTAGGGTCCGATCCATGTTCGTGTCGCTTCGGCGTGCTCGGCGTGTCCGTAGCTCTTGGGTTGAGTAGTTTAGCGTGTAGTTGCCACGATTCCTTTCTCGGGCTTGCCCTTCTTGTTACGTGGTGCCTCTCGTGCGTAGCGGTGTGTGCGTGGGAGCAGAACCCCAGAGCCGCCGTTGCTTCGCCCGGCGTCGTCGTTGTTCTTCTCGATCTAGGATCAGGCCTGTTAGTTGGGTCAAGTAGGCGCGTCTGTATCCAACCGAATCCCTACCCAGCCGAGCTGGTTGAACCCCAGCTCCCTCACGCGGCGACACAGGTTCGAACCCGGTAGCGCACTCCCCTTTTTATTTTCTGTTTTGCGCTTCCTCCGGTCGCCTCCTCTGCAACAACAGCAGATAAGGGCCGAGCCTCTCCCTCTGTCAGTCGCCGTCGCACAGCCCAGTGGTAACAGGGGAGGGATTCCAACGGGGAGACCCGGGTTCGAATCCCCCCTGGGGCTGTTTTCTTTCCCCCTTTTTTTAAGCCATTTCACCCCTGTCTCTATGTGGTGGGGCCATTCTGTCAGCCTCTCAGTACCCTCCTCCATGCATTTTTTTTCCATTTCCAGCATTGTTCTCATTTCTGTTTTAGGCAAGTCCAAATCTGGACATTTCCAAATCTGGAAATTGCCATTTCTGTCATTTTCCTTTTTAGGCAGATTTTAACTTAATGTTTTTTGTGATGATTTTTCTACTGCAACCCTAACATATTATATATGTTTTTGGGGTAGAAAAATCCCACCAACTCAGTGGTGGCATTAGTTTCAGCATTTGGGCAAGTTTATGATCATGTCTTATTGCATCATGTTTATGTGTTGTCTTTCATGTGCTTATTTAGTTGAATTGTGCTATGAGGTAGTTTTGTGCACGTGCATGGCTTTGTTCATCATGCTGTTATGTAGGTTTTCTCACCCTTCTTGTTTTGCCCGCCATATCCAACCCGTGCATCCGTTTCCGGTGATCTCTATATCGATTTCTACCGAAATCATCTCATCTTTCCGATGGCATGCTTGGTTTGCCAAGATGATGCCTGGTTTTCCATTCACCTTCGGAGTGCACATACGCTTTGCATATCACATCTTGCATTTCATGTCATGTTGCATCATGTTGATTGTGCATTGCACCGGGATTTATTGTGGTTCCTTGTTTTGTTGTTGCTTTGGGTAGAGCCGGGAGACGAGAACGCTTACGAGGAACCTGTTGAGAACGTTTTCGAGGATCAAGCTTTCGACAACTCGGAGAACATTGCAGGCAAGATGACCATACCCTCGAAATCACTTCTATCTTTGCTATGCTAGTTGCTCGTTCTTTTGCTATGCCTATGCTGCGATACCTACCACTGGCTATATCATGCCACCCATATTGCCATGTCAGCCCTAACCATCCTTTTCCTAGCAAACCGTTGATTGGCTATGTTACCGCTTCGCTCAGCCCTCTTATAGCGTTGTTAGTTGCAGGTGAAGCTGAGGTTTGTTCCTTGTTGGAACATGGAGTTGTTGTTCCTTGTTGGAACATGTTTACTTGTTGGGGATATCACAATATATAAATATATCTGCTATGTTTAATGCATCTATATACTTGGTAAAGGGTGGAAGGCTCGGCCTTATGCCTGGTGTTTTGTTCCACTCTTGCCACCCTAGTTTCCGTCATACCGGTGTTATGTTCCTTGATTTTGCGTTCCTTACGGTTGGGTGATTTATGGGACCCCTTGACAGTTCGCTTTGAATAAGACTCCTCCAGCAAGGCCCAACATTGGTTTTACCATTTGCCACCTAAGCCTTTTCCCCGGGTTTCGCGAGCCGAGGGTCATCTTATTTTAAACCCGGGCCAGTGCTCCTTGACGTTGGTCCAAACTAAGCACCGTCGGGACCATTCCTTGGCAACATGGATTATGTCGGTTCTCAGACGCTTCGCTTATCCGGTGTGCCACGAGCGAGATATGTGCAGCTCCTATCGGGATTTGTCGGCACGGTCGGGCGGTCTTCTGGTCTTGTTTTATTCTCTGTCGAAATGTCTTGTAGTCCGGGATTCCGAGATTGATCGGGTCTTCGGTAGAAGGAAATATCCTTCGTTGACCGTGAGAGCTTATAATGGGCTAAGTTGGGACACCCTGCAGGTAATATCTTTCAAAGCCGTGCCCGCGGTTATGAGGCAGATGGGAATTTGTTAATGTCGGTTGTAGATAACCCAAAGATGACCTCAATTAAAATACACATCAACGCGTGTGTTACCGTGATGGTCTCTTCTCGTGAGTCCGGGAAGTGAACACGGTGTTGGAGTTATGTCGGCGTAAGTAGTTCAGGATCACTTCTTGATCACTACTAGTTTCACGACCGTGCTTTGCTTCTCTTCTCGCTCTCTTTTGCGATGTAGCCACCATATATGCTAGTCGCTTGCTGCAGCTCCACTTTACTACTATGTCCTCCCTAAAGCTTAAATAGTCTTGATCTCGCGGGTGTGAGATTGCTGAGTCCCGTGACTCACGTGATACTTCAAAACAGTTGCAGGTTCCGATGAGGCGGTCACGGATGATTCCGCCGAGCTCAAGTGGGAGTTCGACGAGGCGTGGTCGTTACTATGTGTCGTTTCCAGATGATCAGTAGTGGTGCCCAGTTGGGACGATTCGGGGATCTGTGTTAGCATTTGGGGTATCTTCTTTTATTTTGGTTCCGTAGTCGGACCTTGAGTGTACTCTGAATGATGTATGTTTAATTATGTCTTTGTGTGGCGTGGCGATTGTAAGCCAACTATGTATCTTTCCCTTAATTATTACATGGGTTGTGTGAAGATTACCTCACTTGCGACATTGCTTTCAATGCGGTTATGCCTCTAAGTCGTGCCTCGACACGTGGGAGATATAGCCGCATCGGGGGCGTTATACACCAAGAGGCTCTGCATCTGACGCTTCAGCCTGTCATGGTGCTTATCCTGTTTTTGATGCAAGGCCACGAGAAGCTCTCGGTCATTGAGAACGCGAGATCGCTTCCGAGGCCTTTGAGCAATAGTGCTTTCAGTGGCTTCAGTAGTTGCACGATGAGGTGCATGTGTGTTACCAGCCAGAGGATAAACACGAGTTGCAGCAACAACTCCTTCAATGGGTTGCGTGAAGCTTTGGCAATCGATATTGTGAAGATATATAGGCTCCTTGGCAGGTTCAGGGTAGATGGCTTCGACAGACATATCAATCTCTGCAAGAAGATAAGATGGTTGCACGCAGAGGGCTGATAGTTGATAGAAGAGTGAAGCTTGATTAAGCGCATTACCTATGGAGCATAAAATTTCACGCCAAAGAGATCAACTCCGGAAGTTGCAAGTTGCCTGATGAAGAAATCTTGAGAATTGAAGCTGATGCCATTGAGGATATAGAAAACCAATGTCTTCATTGCGCCTTCAAGCTTGGTTGCAGGAGAATGTCCTTTGACAGGCCATAGAGTTCGCCTTATAATATGATAAATGGTGCAGGGCAGGTACTCTAGGTCTTCAACAAAGAATTCCTTTGGATATTCAGCATCTCGTGGCAGTAGCTTCATCATGATGAGCATTTGACTCATGTTTGGCTCAGGCTTCTAAAATATGCTCTCCAAAGCATTGCGGTGAAGCTGACAACCAGGTTCATAGAGTTCACCTAGAGTGGGCAGGGAAGTAAGCTCAATTATATCTTGGGCTTTGGCTTCATGGTGTACATCAGCTGTCATCCACTCAAGGACCCAAGTCTTTGGATCCCTGTTGTAGCCGCGAATGTGAAGAGTGGCATATAATTGTAGTAGAAGCTCCTCATTCCAATGCTCTTTGTCAGTGACAAACTGTCGAAGTCCATCATCTCTGAAGCAGTCTAGAGCTTCTTCCAAGCAGGGCAGTCCAGCAATGGCTTCACAATCCAGACGCATGTGAGGAAAGATTCGCCCTTGATTGTATAGGATGCATGAGTAATAGCTGCACTGCTGATAGCTCCAGAAGCGATCACATGAGATTCTTGGCCTTGAGTAAGGGTTCTTTGCACTGTCAAAGAAGGTATTGTGAGCCCTGAAGGTATTGACATTGAATGATCCTGGCAAAGTTGCAGCTCCAGGAAATCTTGGCAGTCGAGGCTTTGGCTTCTGGACCTGAGGCCTGTGCTCCACATGGTAGTCAAACTATGGTCCGGGAGCAGGCGGAGGAACCAAAATTGGCCATCGGATAGTGACAAGTTGACCGTGATCAAATGCTTGCTCAATGGTGTGAGGCCTTGGAGGCGGTACAAGAGCATTGGCAATGACATGGGCTTCAAATTGCACATTGGCTGCAGGCGGAACATTAGCTTCAGGCACCATATTCACTTCAGGCGCCACATTAGCTTCAGCCATGACAATGTCATTGGCTTCAGTAGTGTTGTTGGTGGCCGCCTCAGTGTTTTCAACCTCCACTTGAGTAGCTGGAGGGTCGGGCACAGACTCGTTCTCCTCGAGAACATTTTCTTGAGTGATGGGGGGTGTGGCAACTCTCTCTTATTCATGACGCGGTTCTTGGTTGTCATCGGCTGATGCAGCCGGAATGTCTTCAACAGCTTTTGCTTCAGACTCTGAGACGTTCATAGTTGAAGTGGCGTCAGGAAACACTTGACGTGCTACTGAGTTGTGTTGCACTTCTCCTTCTGGAACGCTCGGCATGGCAACCTGTGGCCTAGGGCCTTTGCGAAGCCTGCGAAACGCGGGCGACGCCTTTGGTGATGGGGTGGTCTGCACCATGTAATTGTCATCGTCAAGCACCGGAGTGGTGACTTGAGGTGGGGGAGTACTGGGTGTGTCTTGGCTTGGTGTGTCTTGTTGGGGGATGATCAGCCCACGATGCATCCTGAGCAATTGGCGTCAAGGGATGACCAATGGTGATGAGTTCACTATTCGTGAGAACAGGCGATGATACCGGTTGGTGCTTGATCTGAGGAAGGACTTCATCATCATCTACATTGTCGTGATGACCAATGTCTTCAGCTATGATGGGGTCAACAGCTGGAATGTCTTTAGCTTCAGGAGCCTCTGTGGAAGCAGGCTCTGAGACGGGCTTGACGCTCTTGGTTTGTGGATGTAGGACGAGCAACTGAGATGGGCTCGACAACAAGTGGCTCTGTGGTAGCAGCACGATTTTTCCGCGAAGACTTTGTCTTTGGCTTCTTGGTCGGTGGAGCATCATCAGTGGCATTCTTGTGCTTGCACTTTCTGGCTTCGGCCTCAGCTGCCCTTGTCTTCTTCAGTTCTTAAGCTGCTGTGGGGACCTTAGGCTTCGAGCCTATCATGCTGGCAGGGAAGACAATGCGAGGTGCTTCCTGCCCTGATGCTTTAGCTTGGGCCACAGCAGGCTTCTTCTGTTTGGCAGCCATCTTGGGGTCGACGCCAGGACGCCCAAGTGCCTTGCGCTTTTCAGCCTCATTATGAACTTGAACACATTTACTTGCGGAGAGTTTCATCCGCTCTCTTGATCCTTTTGCTTCTTCATGTTTCTTGTGAAACTGCTCCTTGAGGTCATGCAGCATCTGCTTGAAGCTTTGAACATTAGCCACACTGAGCTTGGCCATGTTCCTCTTGAGTTGAGCTTTCTCATGGCAATCTTGTTCTTCAGTTTGACGATCTTCTGAGCTAGAGCCAGCTCATTAGCAATGACTCCGTGGAAACAGACACTGATGCCAATTGGAAGCTGAAGATCATCGATGCTGAGGCTTGGATTGTCAAACCATTCGTCAATGAAGTTGTTCAAAATATCCACATCAAAGAGGGGCAGATTGTTGAAGATATTCGCCTCTTGTTTGCTCTTTATCAACATCTCAAGAGCATCATCGCCAAGATCTTCATCACTTGACAGATCAATGGTTTCATCTTAGTTTCTCAGAACGGCAGTTGGGGTTAGTTCTTGCCCAGAACTCTTGATGGGATTATTTTTCTTTGAAGACTTCTCAGTCTTCTTGGATATACGAGAAAGATCTTCAGACTGCACACTTGCTTCAGGTGGTGCAGTGGCCAATGGCTTCGTACACGGAGCTTTTGGTGTGGTAGGAGGCTTTGAAGCCTTTGTTCTCTTCTGCTTTTGTGGCTTAGGCGGAGCTGGCGCTTCATCAGAATCTGCATCATTAACAGAGTGCTCCATGGCTGCCCCTTGAACAACAATGTGAGTGAGGAGGCCTTCGAGGTTGTAGAAGGGGCCGATGACATTTGGTTCAACATCACGGGTGCCATCAGCCCCTGGAGCAGATGGACCAGGGTTGAAGTCAAGTCCAAATGCTTTCTTGTTCTTTGTAGCAGAATCTTTGGCAAACTTATAGTTGCGCTTGAAAAGATTGTCGTCACGGCACCATAGCAGAGAAGGCGGGTTAGCATTCTCTGGCCGTGGTCCGCGAATCATGCAAGGGTAGAAACCTTGAGCAATGGCTTCGGTTCTGGACCCGGGTGGAAGATTTTTGAAGAGAATATCTCCCCATGGTCGCTTGATGGCATTCTTCTCCGCATACTCAGCAGTCACATATCTGTACAGAAACCATTGTTCCGCCCAATATCTGCGAATCCATTGGATTCGAGTCTTGTGTTCGCCATAGGTTTCTTCAGGGTCTGTCTTGTATAATTCATATAGATCAGGTGGCAAATCTTTGTATGTATTCCCACGACGCTGCCTGCCACCCTTTCTAGTTGACTTTTCAGTGGCCATGAAGTTCAAACTGAATGGCTTCAGAACTGTCAAAGGCTCCCGTCTGCTGGTCAGACAGGAACTGGCTTCAGGAGAATTGATGTGACACTTTAAGAATTCTGCAAATGAATGCAGACTATGAGAACCAAGGGATTCTCCCACGGACATGTACCTGTGATAGCATTAGAGGTGCGAGGGAAGAGAAGAGGTCATATGCATTCTCAGAAGATTTTGAAGATAAATCAATTTGAAGACATTGACCTCATAGTGCGAAGACATTCACTTATATGGTGAGACTTGGTTCCAGATTTGTACGAATCCAAGAATAAGTACAAGTGAGGAATCTAACTAGTTGTGAAGCATAAGTGAATATACTAGGCATGATATGAGACTCAGAACAAGATAGATCCAGATATGGAAGTCAAGAAACCACTTTTGGTGAAAGTAGATGGATCTGATGGATCAAAAAGGCAGTAAAAGTAAGATATAATTACCACACGAAGAACTTCTAGACGAAGATGAGAGGGAGGCCGAGCAGTTCAATCTCCTGTGCCCTAACTTGGCGACGGAAGACACCTATGGTGGCGGCGGGGAGGACGAAGTCCGCGGCCAGCGTGAGGACGGCGTCGAAGAGGTCGCGGCAGCTAAGCGCTTCTTCTCCGGCGTCGATGCGAGCTAGCGGAGGCGCTAGGGTTTGTTCGAGGCGGCGAGGTGGAAGAGGAGATTGTGACCGCGGTGAGTTGTGTATTTATAAGGAAAGGGACTGCACAGTGCAATTACGCAGGTGCCCCTGGCGGTTCACATCTGAGGGACACATGGAAAGCATGCAACACATTGGAAGTTGTTCCATGTTCTCACGCACGCCTGGACTGTCGGGTGGTCGTTCCGGCTTCTCCGGGTTTCAGGCAATAAGGATATAACATTTAAAACAGATTCAACTTTTGTCTCTGTATCTTCTGCTGACAAGGACGCAGAGAAGACATTTGACAGTTCAATAGAATGCATATGATTTGGATAGATAGAATTTGAGGTAGAAGCATAGAAGAGGTTAGGGTCCGATCACATTCACTTAGATCAAAAGATTCAAGCATGAAGACATAGCTATAAGTGAATGCTATAGAGGACAGAACATAAATATATGTATATATCTGAATAAGACCAAATCAACATTGACAAGATAAACATGCAGATAAATCAATGTTGAAGACAAACCAAATGTGAAGACTTTGCAAATGTGACGCCAAACGAAACATTTCAAACAGAAGTTTGGTGGCGGCGTTACCCACCGTATAGGAAGTATTAGACCCAGACACGGCGCACAATTATCATGGCGCTCCGAAGTAAAATTCCACATTAATGTATTCACACTTAGAGTGTATGTCTTCATTGATTTGAAGATATACATTACTTCATGTGTTGCACATCTAAGTCATCAACATGCATAAGTGTTAGGATGTGTGTCCAATTACAGGACATCTGAGGATTCTAAGATATTTAGCTCACACCACAACTTGCAAAACCTTTTCTCATCCAAGGGCTTTGTGAAAATATCTGCCAATTGCTCTTGATGTTAGCGTGAATGATATCAATATCTTCCTTCATGACATGATCTACGAGAAAGTGATGGCCAATTTCAATGTGCTTTGTCTTGAGTCTTTGAATCGGGTTGTTGGCAATCTTGATGGCGCTTTCATTGTCGCAGTAGAGTGGCACTTGCTTCAGATGGATTCCATAGTCCTTGAGAGTATGCTTCATCCATAGAAGCTGAGCGTAGCAAGATCCAGCAACAATGTATCCAGATTCAGCAGTGGAGAGAGATACACAGTTCTGCTTCTTTGAAGACCAACAGACAAGTGATCGTCCCAGAAAGTGACATGTGCCTGATGTGGACTTGTGATCAACCTTGTCACCAGGATAATCAGCATCTGAGAATCCAACTAGATCAAACTCTGAGCCCTTTGGATACCATAATCCTAGTGTTGGGGTGTAAGCCAAATATTGAAGAATTCGCTTCACAGCTAAGTGATGCGATTCCTTTGGTGCCGCTTGGAATCGGGCACACATGCAAACGCTAAGCATTATATCTGGCCTAGATGCACATAAATAGAGTAAAGAACCAATCATGGAGCGGTATACCTTTTGATCGAATTGTTTACCATTGGTGTCAGGACCCAGATGACTTTTGGTTGGCATTGGCGTCGTGTAACCTTTGCAATCTTGCATACCAAACTTCTTCATGTAATCTTTGAGGTATTTTCCTGGAGATATGAAGATGCCGTTGCTTTGCCGACAAATTTGAAGACCTAGGAAGAACTTCAGCTCACCCATCATGGACATCTGATATTGCTCTTGCATCATGTGCCCAAACTCATCACTATATTTCTGGTTAGTGCAGCCGAAGATAATGTCATCCACATAGATCTGGCACACAAACAGTTCTCCATCATATGTCTTCGTGAAGAGTGTAGGATCTAGAGAACCAGGTTCGAAGCCTTTGCTCTTCAGGAAATCTTTGAGTGTGTCAGACCAAGCACGATGGGCTTGTTTGAGGCCATACAGTGCCTTGTTGAGCTTGTATACCATATCAGGATGTTTTGGATCTTCAAAACCAGGTGGTTGTGCAACATACACTTCTTCTTCAATCTTGCCATTGAGAAAAGCACTCTTCACATCCATTTGGTACAGGAGGATATTGTGATGGTTGGCATAGGCTAGCAGTATGCGAATGGCTTCAAGCCTAGCCACTGGAGCAAATGTTTCATCGAAGTTAATCCCTTCAACTTAGTGTATCCTTGAGCAACGAGACGAGCCTTGTTTCTGACAACTTGACCATGCTCATCTTGTTTGTTGTGATAGATCCATTTGGTGCCAATGATATTGTGCTTGCGAGGGTCAGGACGCTTGACCAATTCCCAGACATTGTTCAACTCAAACTGTTGAAGCTCTTCTTGCATAGCTTGAATCCATTCAGGTTCCATGAAGGCTTCAGTAACTTTCTTGGGTTCAGATATAGAGACAAATGCAAAGTGCCCACAGAAATTTGCTAGTTGTGTTGCTCTTGAACGAGTGAGTGGACCAGGTGCATTGATGCTATCAATTATCTTCTCAATCTGTACTTCATTTGCAACACGAGGATGAACTGGACGAAGATTTTTCCCTTGCTAATCATTGTCTTCATTTTGAGCATTGGCTTCAGGCTGAGCATTGTCTTCAGGTTGATTAGGCGCAGAAATGATAAGTTCCTCTTCAGCCTGTGCCTCAGAAGGTATGATTTCTCCAGTTCCCATAAGCTTGATGGATTCACTAGGAGGGACTTCATCTAGCACATTTGGCAGGTGCTCTCTTTGTGAGCCGTTAGTCTCATCGAACTGCACATCCACAGTTTCAACCACTTTATAGTGAAAGAGGTTGAAGACTCTGTAGGAGTGCCAATCCTTTCCGTAACCAAGCATAAAACCTTCATGTGCTTCCGGTGCAAATTTTGAAGTGTGATGTGGATCCTTGATCCAGCACCTAGCACCAAATACTCTGAAGTAGCTTATGTTTGGCTTCTTACCAGTCAGGAGCTCATAGGATGTCTTCTTCAGAAGCTTATGAAGATAAACACGGTTGATGACATGGCATGCAGTATCAATGGCTTCAGGCCAGAACTTCCTTGGAGTTTTGTATTCATCAAGCATTGTCCGAGCCATCTCAATGAGTGTCCTGTTCTTGTGCTCCATGATGCCGTTCTGCTGAGGTGTATATGGAGCATAGAAATCATGATTGATGCCCAATGTATCAAGATAAGTGTCGAGGCCTGTGTTCTTGAACTCTGTGCCGTTGTCACTTCTGATATGCTTGATCGTGATGCCATAGTTCGTCATGGCACGATTGGCGAAGCGTCTGAAGACATCCTGCACTTCATTCTTGTAGAGGATTATATGCACCCATGTATATCTTGAATAATCATCAACTATGACGAAGCCATAGAGGCAAGCAGTGGTAGTAATAGTAGAGTAGTGAGTAGGGCCAAACAGGTCCATGTGAAGCAACTCGAAGGGTTGAGACGTCGTCATGATTGTCTTCGAGGGATGCTTGGCCCTAGTCATCTTTCCAGCTTCACAGGAACCACACAAATGATCCTTCTTGAACTTGACGCCCTCGATGCCTACGACGTGTTTCTTCTTCGCGAGGGTGTACAAGTTCCTCATGCCAGCATGCCCTAGCCTCTGATGCCAGAGCCAACACTCTGAAGATTTTGCTAGAAGACATACGACCAACTATGGTCCTGCTGAGAAATCTACCATATACAGATCATCTTTGCGATACCCTTCAAAGACTAGAGACTTGTAAGATTCCATTAAAACAAGGCAACGATATTTTTCAAATATCACAATCATGTTCAAATCACAAAGCATTAAGACAGACATTAAGTTGAAACCAAGGGATTCAACAAGCATCACTTTATCCATGTGCTGATCCTTTTAGATTGCAACTCTACCTAGACCCAATACCTTGCTTTTACCAGTGTTAGCAAATGTGATATGACTCTTGTCAGATGGACGTAAGGTTGAGTCCATGAGAAGACTTCGATCACCAGTCATATGATTAGTGCATCACTGTCCATAATCCATTCTGAAGCATGTTGTGTCATACCCTTGGCACCACGTGCCATGAAGCAGTAGGTGGGAGCAGAGTCGTCCTTGTCATTAGCATCAGCATTGGTGATGGAGCCATTGTCTTTAGTGTTGAAGATGGACTTGGCAACATAGGCCGTAGCTAGAGCCAGACTTGCAACACCAGAGTCGGACTCCTCCTCAGACTCCACCTCTGCCTCCTCAGAAGCAGACTCCTCCTCTGAATCCATCTCCTTACCAACAAAAGCACGAGCCTTGCCAGATGAGCTCTTCTTGTGTGATGAAGACTTGGACGAAGACTTGGAAGAAGACTTTGAGGATTTCTTCTTCTTCTTCTTGTCATGAGAATCATATTCCTTGCTCTTCTTCTTCTTCTTCTTCTTCTTCTTCTTCTTCTTCTTCTTCTTCTTCTTGTTCTCATTGTCCCACTAAGGACACTCAGAGATGTAATGACCAGGTTTCTTGCACTTGTGGCATGTTCTCTTCTTGTGGTCATGAGTAGAAGCTTCATCGTTTCTCGAGCTGGATCTTGAAGACTTTCTGAAGCCTTTCTTCTTGGTGAATTTCTGGAACTTCTTCACAAGCATAGCAAGCTCCTTTCCAATGTCTTCAGGATCCCAGTAATCTGCGAATGATTCTTCTTGGATGAGGAAACAACCTTTGCCTTCAAAGTGCGAGTATGGCCATAGTTAGGACCATAAATATCTCTTTTCTCAGATAACTGGAACTCATGTGTGTTGAGCCTCTCAAGTATGTCATACGGATCGAGAGTCTTGAAGTCAGGGTGTTCTTGAATCATCAGGGCTAGGGTGTCAAACGAGCTGTCAAGTGATCTCAGGAGTGTCTTGACGATTTCATGCTTGGTGATCTCATTGGCGCCTAGTGCATGAAGCTCATTTGTAATATCAGTGAGGCGATCAAACGTGAGCTGGACATTCTCATTGTCATTTCTCTTGAAGCGGTTGAAGAGGTTGCGAAGAACACTGATCGTTGAGTCTCTCTGGGTTGAGACGCCTTCGTTGACCTTGGAGAGCCAGTCCCAGACTGTCCTTTGGTCAGATGACCACAGATGATGTTCTTGGCAGTAGAATCCAGTTGAATGAACTTATTGACATCAACAGGGGTGACACCTTCACTGGCCTTGGGAACGCTGTTCTTGACGACATACCAGAGGCGCATCTTATTCTTCCAGTAGGGGTAATCAGTGCCATCGAAGACAGGGCACACAGCAGACACTTTGATTATCCGTGCAGTCGACATAGCTAAAACTCCAGGTGGTTAAACCGAATCACACAGAACAAGGGAGTACGTTGCTCTGATACCAATTGAAAGTGCTAGTTATCGACTAGAGGGGGGGGGGGGTGAATAGGCGATTTTTATGGAAGTATTCAAAACACGGGGGCTTTGAAGATAAACGATAGAAATGAACCTATTGATATGCAGTAGAAGGTAGACTACACTAGACCAGCCATAGACAAGTAAGTAATGAAGTGAAAGCACGAAGACTATTAGCAGCTAGGTAGTATAGATCAGGATGGAAGATAGTATGAATCCAAACAACAATAGTCGTCACACAATGAAGTCAATCAGATAAAGCAAGCATGCAATGACTTCATGAAGACAAACTGTAAGTAAAGAGAGGGAGAAGATGGAACCAGTAGCTTGGAGAGGACAGGGATTTGTTGGACCAGTTCCAGTTGCTGTGACAACTGTACGTCTGGTTAGGGAGGCTGAGATTCAACTCAGAAGACCGCGTCTTCTCCTTATTCCCCTTGAGCTAAGGACACTTAGTCCTCGCCCAATCACTCTTGGTAAGTCTTCAAGGTAGACTTCCAAACCTTCACAGACTTCGTTCACCGGCAATCCACAATGACTCTTGGATGCTCAGAACGTGATGCCTAACAGGCTGGAGGATTCACAGTCCTCAAGTGTAATAAGTCTTCAGATCACGCGGACAGAAAGACTTCAGTGATGCCTAACACTCTTTGGCTCTGGATGTTTTGGGCTTTGTCCTCGCAAGGATCTTTCTCTCAAATGCTTCGGGGGTGGGTTGCTCTCAAACGACAAAAGCCGTGCACTAACTCTGAGCAGACACTAATTTATGGTGTAGGGGGTGGGGTATTTATAGCCAGAAGGCAACCCGACCTAATTTGTCCGAAATGACCCTGGGTCACTAAGGAACTGACACGTGTCCAACGGTCATATTTCAAACACACGCGACAGCTTGACTTGGGCTACAAGTAAAGCTGAGTTATCCAGCTCTGGATAAGATTTGCTCCCATTGTCTTCGCTCGAAGACATAGGATTTGGTTGAGCATCACTTCAGTCACTCTGACTTTGTTCACTTGGACCCCACTTAACAGTGCGGTGGTTCCTATGACTTAACAAAGAAGAAAAGGAAACTACGAAACAACTATGTCTTCGCACTCCATAGTCTTCGTGCAATGTCTTCTCATGTCATAGTCTTCATTGTGAATATATTCACAGACCACCATTGTCTTCAATGTCTTCACACATTTTTAGGGGTCATCTCCGATAGGTAAACCGAATCAATGAGGGACTACTACCTGTGTTATCCTGCAATTATCACAAACACATCAGTCCCACAACCAGGTTTGTCGTCAATACTCCAAAACCAACTAGGGGTGGCACTGGATGCACTTACAGTAATCAATACTACTAGCACTACAAAAAAAGAAACATCCGTGACATTTTGGGCTGAACATTTTTTTTGGTCATGCTTATGACACTTCTATGACGATAATTGTGACAAAATCCGGTATCATCATAGATGTGGTGGGCTCCTACTTCTATAACAAAAAATCATTACAAAAAATGGGCTTTTCATCCTGGGCGGGCCGGAGACGCCGCTGCATGACATTCTTTGGGCCGTCCATGACGGAAAAATCATGGTATAAGCAAAGGAGAGGAAAATATCAGGGAGTTCCCGGTTACAGTGGGTGGTCGGGGCTGAGCGATGCATGGAGGGATTGCGCGTTTCTCCCATACCCGTACGCGCGTGGGTGCGAGGCCTTGGGCTCTAACTGAACCCGAGTGGGGCGTTCGCTTACTAACCCGAGCGATTGCACTGGCTATGCGTTACTGAACCCGAGCGATCGATCGATCCCTGGCTGTTAACTGAACCCGATCGAGCGATTCCTTAGGTACTGCTACTAACTGAAGCCGATCGAACCTTCTGCCTCTTGATGAACAATGAGCGTTGTTGGGGGTTGGATGAACAGTTCCCGGTCGGGGTTGGATGAACAGTTCCCGGTGGGGGTTGGATGAATAGGACCCCGCGGTAGTAGAGGTCCGTTGTCGCTGGATGAACAGGACCCCCATCAAGCTCGGTGGGCGTGGATGAACAGGACCCCGCGGAGGGCTGGTTGAACAGTAGCCGGTGGAGGCTGGATGAACAGGACCCCTTGGAGGGCAGGTTGAACAGTAGCCGGTGGAGGCTAGATGAACAGGAGACCATGGATGAGCAGGAGCCCGTGGAGGCAGGAGGGAGATGTCGTGGATGAACAGTAGGAGGTGGAGGCTGGAGGAGGTCGACGGTGGATGAACAGTAGCCCGTGGAGGCTGAAGGAGGTCGACAGTGGATAAACAGTAGCCCGTGGAGTCCCGTTTTGCGGTACACCACACCCCTCCCGATGAATATGACCCCGTTTCGACCATAGGAGGTCAAAGAGAAGTCCGTTTCCTCCGGTTTGCGGTATGCCACACCCCTCCCGATCAACATGACCCCATTTCGACCGTAGGCGCTCCAACAGAAGTCCGTTTCCTTCGTTTTGCGGTACACCAGACCCCTCCCGATGAACAGGATCCCATTTCGACCATAGGCGGTTGAACAGAAGGCCGTTTCCTCCATTCTCCGGTACGCTAGGCCTTGTTTCGGCTGTTCCGTCCAAGCCGGTTGGCTTCCGATGAACAAGACGCATTCCGTTGCCTCCCGATGAACACGACGCAATTTCTCCGCTCTGACCCAGCCGGTTGTGTGCCGATGAACATGACGTCGTTGCTGTATGCGTTCGAGACCCCGCCCATATGTACATACGTAGCCGTATTTACTTTCTTGCAGCGTGACTGTACGTACATGTACACGATATAGAAGGGACTATGTGTCATGCTACGTCCGCGCCTCTACTACGACACGTGCTGCTCCTTACTCGGTCACGGTTCATCGCTGCAGAGAGACCAATCGACTAGTATGTACATACACGGTCGCGACCAGACAGACAAACCTACGTACGGTTCAACCGGGTGGGTCCCAGCTGTCAGGGAGGATAAGGAGGCACTTCCTTGTGTGCGAAGATATAGCTGGTGGGTCCCAGTTGTCAGGGGGAAGAGTCATTTTTTCGTAATATGGACACACTTCCTTCCGTGCGAAGATGTAGCTGGTGGGTCCCAGCTGTCAGTGGCAGGAATAAGGAGGCACTTCCTTCCGTGGAAGATATACATGGTGGGTCATAGCTTTCAGGGGGAATAATTTTATTTTTGCGTAATAAGGAGGCAGTTGCTTGCGTGCATCCATGGACCTGGTGCGTCCCCATTGTCAGCGTCCCCACATACAGTCCTCTTCCGATGAATCTCGTTTGTTGACCAAGTTGACCACGCCGCGCCGAGCACATCCAAGGTGGTGGACGGCGGCGAGGCCCCGGATGGTAATGAGTCGGAGATGGGAAGACACGGGTGTGGAGTCACAGATGAAGAGGTGTACGAGGTTAAGCGGTTCAGTGCGGCGTGGTTGGCGATCGGTGGAGAATAACAAGAGGTGTGGAGGGTGGAGGATGGCACGGCGGCGGTTGGGTAGTGCTTCAAATGGCGCAGCGTGCTAATGAGCTGCTAGCAGCAGGAGGCGGGAGCAGGTGGTCCCGGCGGCGCTGGAGGAAGAAGACGAGAGATTGAAGATGGATGCCGGTCGTTGGATGTAAATCCAACGACTATCGATGTCAGAATCATTTGTTGACTAAGTTGACAATGACTTGTATTGGCTTCGACCTATTGGCCCACATTTCAGCCTAAAAAAATGTGGCACATATTCAACCCATTTTTTTTCCAGAATTTAGAGTCCATTTGATCTTTTTTTTAGAATTACAGGTCATTTGCTGGGCTGGGTGAACAAATAATGTAGCCTCCATGCGGCCCATTTTTTTTAAAACTATAGCCCATTTTCACTTTCTTGAAATACAAGAATTTGCTGGGTTGGCTGAACAAATAATGTAGCATCCATCCAGTCCATTTTTTCCCTAAATAATTACAACCCATTTGCACTTTATCGAAATACATGATTTTGCTGGGCTGGTTCTAATTATAATTGTCGGATTTCGGGTTCCGGCAGACCCTTGAGGTTCGAACACTGGGGTGCGCACGGAGATCTTTCCCCTACCAGCTAACGCGTTAATGGTTTGCAAGGGATCTAAACTAGGAACGATGAACAACACAAGAGACACAAGATTTATACTGGTTCGGGCCACCGTTGTGGTGTAATACCCTACTCCAGTGTGTGGTGTGGTGGATTGCCTCTGGGGCTGATGAAGAACAGTACAAAGGAAGAACAGCCTCGTGAGGGGCTGTTCTTGAGCTGGTGCGATGGACTGCTTGGGTGAGTCCATTCGCTTCTCTCTCTCTCTGGTAGGTTCGACCTGTTCTTGGTCCGTCCTACTTGTCTGGTTGGTTCTCTCCTTCTCACTGTGGTGGCTAGTCCTATTTATAGAGGGAGGCCCTGGGCCTCTTCCCAAATAATGAGCGGGATGGGCGCCAACAATTGGCCATTTTGAAGGGGAACATCTAGTACACTTATCCTGACTAAACTTGGTCTTCGGCTGCCAAAGGCTCTGACGGTGATGCTGTCCTGGGCTCCACAATGACCTCCTTCCTGCCGCTCTGCTGGTCTTGGTCTTGTTGCACCGAAGCGGTAACCTTTGCCTGATGCCTTGGCCTGTGCTTGCCTCCTTTGCATCAAAGGGGAAATGAGGACACTTCTTGGTGGCCGCCGCCTGCCAGCTCCCTTTGGTCTCAATCGTCATGGCTTGCGTCACGGGCACCCTCGTGAGGTACCTGCCTTGATCTCTCCGCCTCCTCGTGAGCTGCGTGTGAGGCTGCTCTGAGGAAGGTTCCTGTCGTCCGCCCAGCAGTCTCAGCCCCTCGCGAGGGTCTTGAGCTTGAGCTGATGAAGCTGGGCTGCACTGGGCCCCCACTTGAGCCACACCGCAGGCTGCAGGCACGCAAGTCTGGGGACCCCCGTTCCCAAAACGCCGACAGTAGCCCCCGGGCCCAAGGCGCACCCGGACTTGGCTCAGCAGAGAAGCGAAGGGGGAAGTGCGAAGCGCCGTGGGCCCCAAAAGCCTCCGGCCTTGGGCGCCGCATGGCGATTGATTGGTCGTGGGCGTCTCCGCTTCCCCACGACGCCTTGGTAACCGTCCTTCTGACAAAAAGGAGGCCCGGGCCAGACTTGGTGCTCGTTCTTGCTCGCCTTGCTTCAGATCCCCTTTCTCGCCCTTCTCCTCCTTGCTTCCGAAATCCTCCGGATCTATCTCAATCCTTCCCATCCTGCAAGCCATGGCGCCTCGCAAGACCCTGCCTCGAGGCTTGGTACCTTCCGCTCTGGATCCTCCGTGTGTGGAGAAAAATCTCGTCCCAGCGCCGGAGGACGGTGGCACAGGGCAACAAAGGAGCGACTGTGCTCAAGGCCGGCTTCGATCAGCCTGAAGGCCAGGGGAGCACCTTCTACCCGTTCTTTGTGAGCGCCATCATCACCGGTCTGGTCCCTCTTTTTTCTGAGTTCTTCTTTGCTGTTCTATGCCAATACAACTTGCAAGCTCTGCATCTCCACTCCAACTCTGTTCTTCTCCTGGCGGTTTTTTCCTACTATTGTGAGGCTCACGTTGGGATAAAGCCCTCGGTGGCTTTTTGCGCCATTACTTTTACCTCCGGGTCTCCGTGGCCCTATTCTTGCATCTTGTGAGCTTTATCGCATACTCGGCTCAACTCCATCTCCAAGCCCGGAAGAGGATCGAAGGCTTGAGGAGCAAGTGGGTCTGGTGGATGTGGGCGATCCACCCCGTGGCGGCCGCTGCCGGGGCAGCCAAGACCGTTGATCGTGGTCTCACGCGAGCTCGTCGACCCTCGTGCAAAGATGGTCTGTGAAGAGGATAGGCGCGCCAAGAAGCTTAGAGGGGCGCGGCTGACCGGGGCCACGCTCCTGACGGAGTTCCTGGAACACTGGGTGGCTCCGCTCCGGGAGCATTCGCTCCCGTTGTGGAGGCGTGGGAAGGCAGGTGACGCCCTTCGCCTGAGCTCTGAGGCCCTCTCTGACGAAGATCTGGTCGCGGCTCTCCATTCCTTGGTCGGGGTAGACGTGGCGAAGCCGGAGGGCGCTCCCGTCCCCCTGTTCCTTCACGACGACTAGGAGCAAGTGGTGAGCGCCATGCCCACCTTCAATGGTGAGGGGCTGGTGCCCGGCGGGGCTCCCGAGGATTTGACGATGTTGGCGACGATGAATGTTTCGTCCAGCAAATCCAGCGGGAGTGAGGAGGAAGAAGACGAGGTGGAGGAAGAAGAGTCTGACTTCGAGGCGACTGGTGAGGAGTCGAAGTTCCTTCCCTCGACAGTCCCACGCCTTCGCTCCATCTTTGGGCGGCAGCGAGGCGGTGTGGGTGAGGAGGAGGATTCTCCCCTGGTTCCGAGGAAGGGCCGGTCGGGGATGGTTCCCCCAGGGTCCACTCTGGCTCCGGGGCGGTCTGAGGCCAGTTCCGGCCTTCCCGACGCGCCTACTGCTTCCGTTCCTCCCAAGGCTGACCCTAGCTGCAGGCTTTCGGGCTTCAAGTTTGGCCGGAGGCTGCTTGAGTCCGTGGATGGCGACCAGTAAGTGTTTGATCCGTGTTTTGCTTTGCTTCTGCCGCCGAGGCTTGACGTCTGTATTCTTGACCAGGTCGGCACCTGTAGCAAAAAGGCCGAAGGGGGCTTCTGCGGCCCTGCTTGAGGCGGGTTCGCTTGCCGGGGCTGCGGCTCCGTCTGCGGGGAAAGGAGGCAGCAAAGCTCGTGCCTCCACTGCCCGGTCATCCTCGCGAGCCCAGCAGGGGCACTCTGGCGGTGAGTCAGCCCCCGTGGCCCCGCTGACTCTGGAGGTGCATGCGCTTGACGTTGTCGCTGAGGTGCCCAAGGCCTAGGAGGCTCCTCCTTCCCAAGCCGTGACCATGCTGCCGTCTTCTACACCTGCTCCACCGGCTCCAGTCCCTTCTGATCCCTCGGCCATCCTGGACCAGGCTGCCAGCGAACTGAGCCGGCTGCAAGAGGATCTCCGGAATGTTGATCCCCGTATGGTGGCCGGGCGCCTGGAGCTAGCTTCTGGCTGGGCCCACTCTGCTGCCTCCGTCCGAGCGGCGTTGAGCCAAGTCGCGTCGGCCTCTGATGGGGAGAAACAAGCTGCCTGTCAGGCCAGGGCCGCTCGTGATGCTGCCCAGGGCGGCGCCGCAGATGCCCGGGACCGCTGCAAGGCGCTGGAGGTCGAGCTGCAAGGCCTGTGCGACGAGCTCGCCAAGGAGGTCCGCGGACGCCAGGAGAAGGAGAACGAGATGGAGGCTTGGGAGGCCGCCGTCAGGGACCGGGACGCCGAGCTTGATGACTGCCATGGCGGTTGGAGACGCTGGAACAGTCGCTGAAAGCGGAGAGGATCGAGCTAGACAGGAAGGCAAAGATCCTGGCTGAGGATCGGGTGGCCTTCGCCAGGTTGGAGGAGAAGGTTCGCGCTGCATTGAAGACGCTCTACGAGGGTGGCCTGGAGAAGCCGTTGGCTGGTGCAGAGGACGGCCCCGTCGAGCTGCTTCCTTTCTTGGTCCGTGCACTTGAAGATGTCACGGACGGCCTTGGCCCCACGGCCGAGGCCGAGGCGCATGCCCTGTCTTCTGCAGCGCTGACGCGCGTCCTCAGCCATCTCTACCTTCGCGACCCCAGCGTCAACCTTGACGGCTCTTTGGAGCTGTGGAGCGACGACCTTGGGCTGCCGCTGCCGAGGCCGGAAAGGCCAAGCCGAGGCCCTGCTGGAAGTTCGCGCCTTGAGCACCTTGCCTTGGGCGTGGTGCCGCCAGCTCCGCGGCCTCGGGAGGTGGGGGCGCCACGGAGAATGATCCCGCAGCTTCCGCTCTGCTTTAATTCCTGCAACATGCACCATGCCTCGTGGGCGTTTAAACTGTGTTTGGCGTTGTAGAAGCGACTTATGGCTTGTAATATTTGCTTTGAATTAGCATTCTTCCCTCCTACTTGCGTGTGTTCTCGTCGGCGGGGCCCGACCAGCATACCTCAGCCGCTGTTAGCCCCGACCGGAAGCAGGGGGGACCAAGGAGTGAGGGGCTACGTGGCAAGTTAGGCTCCTGAGTCGCGATGCTCAGTAGTCCCCCTTGACGCGCGAACAACAAGTAGGGACGGGAGGCATAGGAGTGGATTGGTCATTCTACGTCGGCAGGGCCCGGCCCCGCGCATACCTCAGCCGCCATTAGCCCCGACCGGAGACCAGGACGGGACTAAGGAGTGAAGGGCTACGTGACCAGTTAGGCTCCTGAGTCGCGATGCTCAGGAGTCCCCCTTGACGTTCAAACGAATTTTCATACCTTGGCTCCGCTCGGGGAGGCGCGCGACGACCAGGTCCGAGGAACCTGGCTGGGTGGCGTACGTTCGGGCGTGGCCCGGCGCAGTCCGTGTCCAGCCCGTCGCGCGCACTCCGAGGGGAGGCGTGCGATGGCGCGGCACCGAGCTCTGGGCTCCACGAGGTTGATCTGATTGTTAGCCGCCCTCGCTTGTTTATCACCAGCATGCATAATAGCTTCCGTATGTGTACGGGCATAGCGGCTCCTCGGCGATGTCGCCAGCCAGCGGAGCATGGTGCTTCCACTCATGCGTGGGAGGGCTCCCCTCCAGAGGAGCCCCGGGCGTACAGCCCCGCCGACACGTGGCCGCACAGAGAGGGCTAGGAAAGGTGTGTCGGGCACCCGTGAGCCAGCTGGGACTCACGAGGCCCTACCTCGAGGCGGGTTGCGCCTGGCTCTAGGCCTTTATCATTGGTGTGTTCCTGCAGGGTTAGAATACAAATGCTCTACGTCCTCAGGTCCCGGCCCTCGAGCAAGCTCAGCCGCCGCTAGTATGACAGGTCGCGATGCCGTGGGTCAAGGCCAGGGGGTGAGGGCTGGAGAGCCAGTAAGAGCCCATGAGTCGCGATGCTCAGGTACCCCCCTTTTAACGTGCAAGCGCTTTGCATTAGGGCGGAGAGGCCCGCGACAGGTAGTAAGCAACAATTGCGTGAATCAGGTTAAGCGCGGAGGAGCAAATCCATCTAGATGGGTGCGAAGAAAGCACACGCCACTGGGTCTGGCCCGAGCAGCTTAGGGATAATGCAGCCCGAGGGGCGCCCCCAACAAGGTAAGTAAAGAACATTAGCAAAACGGATACATGCCATAGGGACGGACCCACGCGTCCTGGGAATGATGCAGCCCGAGGGGTGCTCTCAGCTGAAAACGGAACTTGGAAAGGTGTCACCTGATATGGTCAGAGATGGCGAGATGTTGAGGTAGCAGATGCCGTGTGATGAGGAAGCCGGCCCTCACGAGCCCTCCGGGCCTGGAGCCTCGGGAGGCTCCGGGGGCACGGGGGGTTCCTCGAGAGCCATCTCCATCTCTGCCAGGATCGCGCTCTGCTTGACCTCCTGAGCCTCCAAAGCATACCTCAGCAGGCGCTGATGGGCGGCAACCGCGTTCGGCAGGCCGAAAGGCATGCGAACGTAGCTGTGAGGTGGACCCTCGCACCGCCCCATGCGTGAGGGCCAAAGGTGCTCCTGAGACGTGGCCTGGTTGAGCCCTGGTATGTCGATGCAGACTCGCAGCCCACCATCCTCTCCTGGATGTGGGGCTACGGCGGGCAAGCGGCGACAGCCGCGCATGACTCTTGACTCCTGTAGCTCCTGGATGTTCCTCATGATGAACTCCTGAGGGTTTGGTCCTCCTTGCCTCATACCTTCCTGAGGGAAACGTGCCTTGAAGAACGCCCCCAAGTGGTGCCGGGGCGCCTCCCTCGTGACTCCGGCTAGGTCGTTGGCTCGCCATGAAAGAGCCCCCGAGCCCCACCTGAGGAGGGCGCCGGGCGCGCCTTCCTATGCGACCAGCAGGGTGGCGCCCTTGAACGGGCGTGGGTCCTGTTACACGCCCGAGGTGCCTACCCCATGAGGGCTTGGACCAGCGGCCTTCTTCTTCTTAGGGATCGCCGGAAGTCTCCCCGCCTCCTGTGATATTGGTCTTGATTGTCGCGGCTTGAAGGCACGCCAAGAGAGCACATCGCATCCCTTTCCTCACAAGGCACCGTGATGACTCCTCCGCTTCGGCATCTTGAGGACATTGTAGCCATGGTGGGTCACCGCCATGAACCTGGCCAAAGCTGGGTACCCGAGGATGGCATTATATGGCAGCGTAATGGGCGACGTCGAAGTCGATGAGCTCGGTGCGGTAGTTGTTGCGCTGTCCGAAGGTGACGGGAAGCGAACTTGCCCTTATCGAGACGGTGGAGCCATCGGTGACTCCTGAGAAAGGCTTGGTCGGCTGAAGCTGATCGTATGGCACTTGGAGATCATTGAATGTCTCAACAGATAGGACGTTGAGTCCTGCTCCGCCGCCGATGAGTGTCCTGGTGACTTGCACGTTGCTGATGACTCGTGAGCAAAGCATGGGAGGACTCTGGCCGTTGCCACGCACTTGAGCTGATCCGCCGAGCTAAACGTGATAGCGCACGATGACCACCTGAGAGGGCGTGTGGCCTCTGGCCTGCGGAGGACTGCATTCACCTCGCGAGCAAACTGCTTGAAGATGCGCTGAGAGGTGGGACTGAGCGCCACCCAGATGCAAGCGATCGCATGCTCCTCGAAGCCCCCAGCCCCTCGCCCCAAGATTGTCTTCATACCTCCTTGGAGGCTGTGGCGAGGTGGGAGCCTCATGCTGCCTTGAGGGCGGTCCTCACGAGGCTGGTCCTCAAACCTCCTCGCGAGGCTGGTCCCGCGGCCGTCCTCCCGAGGTGCATCACGCCATCCTTGGCGAGGGCCACGGTCTTCCCAAATGGCCTGCGCCTCTTCCTCCTCCTCGGCAGAGTCTCGATCATTGTGCTCAGGCGCCGGCCGACACGCCTTCTTGCACGGCCCCGAGCTCCCGCATTCGTTGGTGTTGTGGGTGTGGAGGTCGTGGTATATGCAAGACCGGCCGCCTTTGGATGACTCCGGCTGATCCTGCCTCGCCACAGTATGCTGTTCGCATGAAAGCACGGCAGCCCCTTTGCGCTTCACGTCCTTGGCCTTGGGCTTCTTTCTTCGGATCGGCACCGAAGCTCGAGGAGGAGAGGCCCTTCCTCAGCCTGGAGCATTTGGTCGCCAAGTTGAACAGCCTGTGGATGTGCACGAGTGTCTTCATGCATTGCTAGCTCCTCCTTCATCTTAACGCCACGCACGCCATCGGAGAAAGCTGAGATGATGGCTTCCTCGCCACCTTGGGGATTTTGAGGCGTTGTTGAAGCGCTTAGATGTACTTCTGCTGTGGTCTCTGGCTGCTGCTTGATGTAAAGGCATGTCGCCACGGTCGGAGGCCGGTCGCGAGTGCCATGGAAGTTGGCAATGAAGCGGGTGCGCATCTCATCCCAGGAGGAGATTGTGCCGGGAGCCAGGTTCGGGCTCCGTCCTTGAGCGCCACGGGGAACCAATTCGGCATGAACTTTTCGTCCCTGTTGGCGGCTTCGATGCCCAGCTCGTAGAGCTGAAGGAACTCCGCGGGGTCGGCAATGCCGTCGTAGCGAGGAGGTAGGTCTCGCTTGAACTTGCCGGGCCATGCAACGCTGCGTAGCTTGGTGGTGAAGGCGCGGCAGCCTGCAGTGGCCACCGGGGCTCTCTGCTGATGCGGAGCTTGCTCTTGTGGATTCCCGCGCACCGCTGCCTGGAGCAGTGCGGGGTCTTGACGTGGTGGTGCTGGAGTGTGGTCGCGGCGCTCCGGTGCTGGGAGCACGCGAGCACCTTCTTGGGGACGAGGGATCTCCTGGCAGCTCCTTTCTTGCTGCGCGGGCGCCGGACGCGGAGGGTCTCGGCCCAGGGCCACGCGCCTTGGAGCCAGGGCGCCTTCTTGGGGAGGAGGTGGTGGGGGCACCTCCGGTTCCCTGCCTCCCGCGTGGGGGGAAGGGCGAGGCAACGAGAGGGACGACATGGGGGAGCCCCCTACGGCGCAGACGAGCTCGGCGACGCGATCGAGCCGCTCCTCGTAGACGTCGTCGACAGGGCGGTAGCGCAGGAGCTCGTTTGCCGCGATGAGCGCGGCTCGAGCCTCCATGGGAGCGCGGTGCGCGCGGGATGAAGAACCAGCAGGGGTGAGCGAAGGAGTAGCGGTGCGGCCTTTCGCCCACCGATGGATGCTGAGGACGAGGCTGCTGCTGTCGCTCTTCGCCGGGCGGTGGAGGCGTTGCGGCGGAGCGACGGTGTCCACCGACGGGAGCCGTCTGGGTGACTCGAGCGGCGCGAGCAGCCCGGCGCTCAGTGCGGGCTCGGCGAGCGTCAACCATGGACACGACGGAAGAAGATCACACGCGACCAGCGGAGGAAAGATTCCGACGCACCCCTACCTGGCGCGCCAAATGTCGGATTTCGGGTTCCGGCAGACCCTTGAGGTTCGAACACTGGGGTGCACACGAAGATCTTTCCCCTACCGGCTCACGCGTTAATGGTTTGCAAGGGATCTAAACTAGGAACGATGAACAACACAAGAGACACAAAATTTATACTGATTCGGACCACCGTTGTGGTGTAATACCCTACTCCAGTGCGTGGTGTGGTGGATTGCCTCTGGGGCTGATGAAGAACAGTACAAAGGAAGAGCAGCCTCGCGAGGGGCTGTTCTTGAGCTGGTGCGATGGACTGCTTGTGCGAGTCCAGTCGCTTCTCTCTCTCTCTGGTAGGTTCGACCTGTTCTTGGTCCGTCCTACTTGTCTGGTTGGTTCTCTCCTTCTCTCTGTGGTGGCTAGTCCTATTTATAGAGGGAGGCCCTGGGCCTCTTCCCAAATAATGAGCGGGAAGGGCGCCAACAATTGGCCATTTTGAAGGGGAACATCTAGTACACTTATCCCGACTAAAGTTGGTCTTGGCTGCCAAAGGCTCGACGGTGACGCCATCCAGGCTCCACGATGACCTCCTTCCCGCCTCTGCTGGTCTTGGTCTTGTTGCAGGCGGTAACCTTTGCACGATGCCTTGTCCTGTGCTTGCCTCCTTTGCACCAAAGGGAAATGAGGACATCACGGCCTGGCTGGCGTCCTGGCGCCTACCTGGTCTCGATCGTCATGGCTTGCATCACGGGCACCTCGTGAGGTACCTGCCTTGATCTCTCCGCCTTCTCGTCGCCCGCCTCGACGAGGCTGCTCGAGGAAGGTTCACGTCGTCCGCCTCATGATCTTGGCCCTCGCGAGGTCTTGAGCTTGAGATAATGAAGCTGGGTCGCTGGCCCCCACTTGAGCCATGCCGCGGCCGCAGCGGTCGACAAGTCTCAGGGACCCCGTTCCCAGAACGCCGACAATAATGTTGGGTTGGGCGCAACAATGTTATAGAAAAATAAACAGGGGCTGAGCATTTTCTTATAAATATGTTTAAATAATAAGTGCTTTATCGTTACATTGGTCCTTAAATCTTACCAAGCTTTTGTACACAATCATCACGATTTTCGTGGCCTTAATGTAAAAAAATCCAGGATTTTATTGTTAAAAAATATTTTTATAAGTTAATAAGACGTGAGATATTTTTTCTTATATATGTAATTATGTGTTAAATATATGATGACAATAACAATAATATATAATAACATATAAAATAATATAAATATATATAATATAGTTAGAAGGGAAATATATGTTGGACCTGGCATTCCTATTCTTATATAGAAAAATAGAACAGACCTCTGCGTTTTCTTCAAAAAAATACATAAGTTGGCTTGCGGATGTTTCAGGAAAAATAAAACCTAGGATGGGAGGTCCATAGGCCGGTCAATACATGACAGCCCTCAAGAAAATACAAACCAACATGTCGTGGGCTGCGCATGTTAAAAAAGAAAGCCTAGACGGGGCAGCCCACAACCCACGTGATACTTGCTGGCCCACTGATAATAAATGATACCTGCCAGCTCCCCAGCTTCGTTGTAAATTTATCTCCTTTAGTAACTACGTTGAATCACCTAAAAAAATGTAACTATGTTGACAAACCTGTGGGCCCCAATGTCAGTATAGCATTAGGAGTAAGTATTTTTTTCAATGAGGCACTTGCTTGCGTACGGCCATGGACCTGGTGGGTCCCAACTGTCCGCCTCTCCACGTATAGTCCTCTCCAGTTTCCTCTAGTTTGGTCAGCATGTTCACAACGGCAGACAGCGGCACCGTGGCGAGCGCACAAAGGCGGAGGATGACGTCCAAGCCCCAGACGAGAATGAACCGGAGCTGGGGAAGGCATGCTACAATAATGGTAGATGATGTGCCTAATTTCTAGCAAAATTACTGAACTAGCCCAGTGGCCAAGTGACACTACTCGACCGTTGTTCCGCCCGGGTTTGATTCCACCTGATGCAGTGAAAATATCTCCAATTTTTTTGCCTCTGCCATTATTCACATGTGGGTCCCCATTGTCATCTACGCACACCACCTCCAACACTTGCCAAAACTTCATCCCTCATTTTCTCTGTTTTTCGCACACTCGACATTGTGTGGGCTTTTTGAAAATAACATATCTTTTTGACTATGCATCATATGAGGATGTGCTATGCATGAATATTGATCAGCATGATGTTAACTACTCCCTCCGTTCCAAAATAGATGTCAACTTTGTACAAAGTTATTACAAAGTTGGGTCATCTATTTTGGAATGGAGGGAGTAACTGGTAGCTCCATTTTCGACCATGAATAAAACTTCCAACATGATGTTATCCCTGTTTGAAAAGGGTGTGTTAATATAAATGCTCTATCTCTGAAACTTGCAGTTTCTTATCTCAAACTAAAACTTGCAGTTTCTTCTCTGAGAATCACATTGTCTGCACTTTTATATGAAACTACATTTTTTAAAGTGCTAAAATAGATCTCTAGAATTCATAAAATACTTCATATGCTCAATACTGCAAATATGAAATTCAAAAGACATTCATATCTGAAAGTACTCTCAAAATACACAACACAAAATACAATTCACAACCTGCAAATACTGACAACCCTAAGCTCCTCCTGACAATTCACAACCTACCCAACTATTGGGTTGGGGGGCAGTCCCTTCCTATTCCTCGGCGGCAGACAGCTGCCCCGTGAGACGAGGTGAACGGCGAGGGTGTCAGTGTCAAAACCGGCCGATCTCGGGTAGGGGGTCCCGAACTATGCGTCTAAGGATTGAAGGTAACTGGAGACAAAGGGGACACGACGTTTACCCAGGTTCATGCCCTCTTAATGGAGGTAAAACCCTACTTCCTTCTTGATTGACTTTGATGAGTATAGGGGTTACAAGAGTTGATCAACCTCGAGATCGTAATGGCTAAGCCCTAGATGTCTAGCCTGTATGAATTCTGATAGCCTCTATGGACTAAACCCTTCGGTTTATATAGACACCAGAGGGGCCTAGGGTTGTACAGAGTTGCAGAAGAAGGTAATTACATATCCGGACGCCAATCTTGCCATCCACGCATAGGAGAGTCACATCCGGACACGGGGGAAGGCCTTCTACCTTGTATCTTCACGGCCCATTAGTCCGGCCCATATCACATAGCCCGGACACCCGAGGACCCCCTAATCCAGGACTCCCTCAGTAGCCCCTGAACCAGTCTTCAATGACGATATGTTCGACACGCAGATTGTCTTCGGCATTGCAAGACGGGTTCCTCCTCCTGAATACTTCAAAGCAATCATCTGATTAAAAGAACTGTATCCGGCTCTGTATGACAGTCACAACCCTCAACCACGAAGGCAAAATATTTAATCAAAATAATGTCTGTCAACTGACAACTTTTTCGGCGAAACGCCACGTATGGCCTCTTTAACATTTCAAACCATTTTCTGGCCTCCCGCTTCGTGTTTCGAGGCGTAGCCTCTATTGACACGTCTTGTCAAAACAGAGATCATGTCCGCTTATCACAGGATCCTCATCAATACGGGTTTGGGTAATAGAAAATAGTCTTGATAACCCACAAGTATAGGGGATCGCAACAGTTTTCAAGGGTAGAGTATTCAACCCAAATTTATTGATTCGACACAAGGGGAGCCAAAGAATATTCTCAAGTATTAGCAGTTGAGTTGTCAATTCAACCACACCTGGATAACTTAATATCTACAGCAAAATATTTAGTAGCAAAGTAGTATGGAAGTAACGGTAACAGTGGAAAAAGTAACAGTAGCAGTTTTGTAGTAATTGTAACAGTGGCAATGGTAAAGTAACTAAGCAAAGATCAATATGTGAAAAGCTCGTAGGCATTGGATCGGTGATGGAGAATTATGCCGAATGCGATTCCTCATGCAACAGGTATAACATAGGGTGACACAGCACTAGCTCCAGTTCATCAATGGAATGTAGGCATGTATTCCGAATATAGTCATACGTGCTTATGGAAAAGAACTTGCATGACATCTTTTGTCCTATACTCCCGTGGCAGCGGGGTCCTATTGGAAACTAAGGGATATTAAGGCCTCCTTTTAATAGTGTACCGGACCAAAGCATTAACACTTAGTGAATACATGAACTCCTCAAACTACGGTCATCACCGGTAAGTATCCCGACTATTGTCACTTCTGGGTTAACGGATCATAACACATAATACGTGACTATAGACTTGCAAGATAGGATCAAGAACTCACATATATTCATGAAAACATAATAGGTTCAGATCTAAAATCATGGCACTCGGGCCCTAGAGACAAGCATTAAGCATAGCAAAGTCATAGCAACATCAATCTCAGAACATAATGGATACTAGGGATCAAACCCTAACAAAACTAACTCGATTACATGGTAAATATCATAGAACCCATCACCGTCCAGCAAGCCTACGATGGAATTACTCACGCACGATGGTGAGCATCATGAAATTGGTGATGGAGGAAGGTTGATGATGACGACGACGATCGATTCTCTCTCGAGCCCTGAACGGACTCAGATCAGCCCCCCGAGAGAGATTAGGGCTTGGCGGCGGCTCCGTATCGTAAAACGCGATGAATCCTTCTCTCTGATATTTTTCTCCCCGAACGTGAATATATAGAGTTGGAGTTGAGGTCGGTGGAGCTCCAGGGGCCCATGAGGCAGGGGACGCTCCCAGGGGGGTAGGTGCGCCCCCATCCTCGTGGACAGGGTGTGGGCCCCTGGTCTTGATTCTTCCGTCAGTATTTTTTATATATTCCAAAAATATTCTCCGTGAAGTTTCAGGTCATTCTGAGAATTTTTATTTCTGTACAAAAATAACACCATGGCAATTCTGCTGAAAACAACGTCAGTCCGGGTTAGTTGCATTCAAATCATGCAAGTTAGAGTCCAAAACAATGGCAAAAGTGTTTGGAAAAGTAGATACGATGGAGACGTATCAACTCCCCCAAGCTTAAACCTTTGCTTGTCCTCAAGCAATTCAGTTGACAAACTGGAAGTAATAAAGAAAAACTTTTACAAACTCTGTTTGCTCTTGTTGTTTTAAATATGTAAAGCCAGCATTTAAGTTTTCAGCAAAGATTATGAACTAACCATATTCACAATAACACTTAGGTCTCAAATTTACTCATATCAATGGCATAATCAACTAGCGAGCAATAATAATAAATCTCGGATGACAACACTTTCTCAAAACAATCATAATATGATATAACAAGATGGTATCTCGCTAGCCCTTTCCGAGACTGCAAAACATAAATGCAAAGCACCCCTGAAGATCAAGGACTGACTAATCATTGTAATTCATGGTAAAAGAGATCTAGTCATAGTCATACTCAATATAAATTAATAGTAATGGATGCAAATGACAGCTGTGCTCTCCAACTAGTGCTTTTTAATAAGAGGATGATGACTCAACATAAAAGTAAATAGATAGGCCCTTCGTAGAGGGAAGCAGGGATTTGTAGAGGTGCCAGAGCTCAATTTTTGAAACAGAGATAAACAATATTTTGGGTGGCATACTTTCATTGTCAACATAACAACCGAAAGATCTCGATATCTTCCATGCTACACACATAATAGGCGGTTCCCAAGTAGAATGGTAAAGTTAATACTCCCCCACCACCAACAAGCATCAATCCATGGCTTGCCCGAAACAACGGGTACCTCCAACTAACAACAGTCCTGGGGGAGTTTTGTTTGCAATTATTTTGATTTGAGCATGGGACTGGGCATCCCGGTGACCAGCCATTTTCTCGTGGGTGAGGAGCAGAGTCCACTCCTCTTGAGAATAACCGCCTAGCATGGAAGATACAGATAGCCCTAGTTGATACATGAGCTATTCGAGCGTACAAAACATAATTTCATTTGAAGGTTTAGAGTTTGGCAAATACAAATTTACTTGGAACGGCAGGTAGATACTGCATATAGGAAGGTATGGTGGACTCATATGGAATAACTTTGGGTTTTATGGAAGTGGATGCACAAGCAGCATTCCCGCTTAGTAAAAGTGAAGGCTAGAAAGAGACTGGGAAGCGACCAAATAGAGAGTGACAACAGTCATGAACATGCATTAAAATTAATAAACATTGAGTGCAAGCATGAGTAGGATATAATCCACCATGAACATAAATATCATGGAGGCTGAGGGAGTCCTGGATTAGGGGGTCCTCGGACAGCCGGACTATATCCTTTGGCCGGACTATTGGACAATGAAGATACATGATTGAAGACTTCATCCCGTGTCCCGATGGGACTCTCCTTGGCGTGGAAGGCAAGCTTGGCAATATGGATATGTAGATCTCCTCCTCGTTTTCGTGGGAGGAGTGCGCCTCGGTGTTTTTGGACGATGAGTCCGATATAACCTTGCGCCGGAGACCCTTCCTAGTCCCCGTGGCCTTCTTCTTGACCTTCTTCTCCGGCACCTCATAAGGCGCCGGAACTAGCATCTTCGTTAGGAGAGCATCTGCTGGATCTTGAGCGGGAGCCGGACAATCGATCTGCTCATTGTCGCTACCCGATCTGTTAAATGGCATGGGGCTTAGATCCCGTCTTGGCAGTTATATCGGGGAAAAGAACATCTTATGAGATGTAAAAGGCTTACCGGATTGGCGGGACGCTTTGCACTGAGTCCGCGGTCCTCGGTAAGGGGAGGAGGTACCTCGGCGCCCTTGAACAACACCCTCCAGATGTCCTTGTGCGACGTATCGAAGAGCTCTTGCAGCGTCTGGTGCTCGGCCATGTCGAACTCCCACAAATTGAATGCCCGTATTTGACACGTGAGGATCCGACGGAAGAGCATGACTTGGACCACGTTGACGAGCTTGATTTTCTTGCTCATCATGTTTTTGACGCAGGTCTGGAGTCCGGTCAGCTCTACTGATGAACACCAGGATAGGCCCTTCTCTTTCCAGGAGGTGAGCCGCATGAGGGTTCCGGGTCGAAATTTGGGGGCCGCCACCCAGTTGGTATCGCGCGGCTCGGTGATGTAGAACCACCCCGATTGCCACCCCTTTATGGTCTCCACATAGGAGCCTTCGAGCCAAGTGATGTTAGGCATTTTTCCCACCATGGCGCCTCCGCACTCCGCTTGCTGGCCGATTACCACCTTCGATTTAACATTGAAGGTCTTCAGCCACAGGCCGAAGTGGGGTTTGATGCAGAGGAAGGCCTCGCACACGATGATAAACGCCGAGATGTTGAGGATGAAATTGGGGGCCAGATCGTGAATATCTAGCCCGTAGTAGAACATGAGCCCACGGACAAACGGGTGGAGGGGAAATCCCAGTCCACGGACGAAGTGGGTAAGGAAAATCACCCTCTCATGGGGTTCTGGAGTAGGGACGATCTGCCGCGCATCTGGCAGCCGGTGTGCGATATCCGCGGCCAGATATCCTGCTCCTCGTAGCTTGTGCTCCTCCGTAACAGAGGAGACCATCCACTTGCCTCCCGCTCCGGACATGCTTGGAGTGGTTTGAGGAGGAAATGCAAACTTGGGTGCTGGAGCTCGAGTGCGCAAGAATGGATGAGCAAGGAGGAAGATGGCGTGGGTAAAAAGAGGAATCCCTGTCCCCTTATAAGGGCGGAAGAAACTATATGCCTCCCCACCTGCCTGGTAAGTTTGCTTATTCCCCAAGCGTCGTAATTGATGGCGCGGTTGGGTTACCCACACCCGTATTGATGAGAATCCCGTGATAAGGGGACACAATCTCTGCTTCGACAAGACGTGCCAAGAAAACCGCCTTGAAATGTGTGCAGTAGCTGGTTGAGAAAAATGGTTCGTATAATGACCGGGCCGTGGTATGATGTCATGCTGCCGAATGTGTCAGCGGATTAGATTTGTGGAAATATTATTCTCTCTACGGTGGTATGTGTAATTTGTTTTGCGAGCGGACACTATCCTTGTGTTCAAATCTTCTATGGAGTATTAGGAGGAGGAACCCGCCTTGCAATGCGAAGACAATCTGCGCGCCGGACTCATCGTCATTGAAGCCCGGTTCAGGGGCTACTGAGGGAGTCCTGGATTAGGGGGTCCTCGGATAACCGGACTATATCCTTTGGCCGGACTGTTGGACTATGAAGATACAAGATTGAAGACTTCGTCCCGTGTCCGGATGGGACTCTCCTTGGCGTGGAAGGCAAGCTTGGCAATATGGATATGTAGATCTCCTCCCTTGTAACCGACTCTGTGTAACCCTAGCCCCCTCCGATGTCTATATAAACCGGAGGGTTTAGTCCGTAGGACAACAACAATCATACCATAGGCTACCTTCTAGGGTTTAGCCTCTACGATCTCGTGGTAGATCAACTCTTGTAATACTCATATCATCAAGATCAATCAAGCAGGAAGTAGGGTATTACCTCCATCGAGAGGGCCCGAACCTGGGTAAACATCGTGTCCCCCGCCTCCTATTACCATCCGCCTTAGACGCACAGTTCAGGACCCCCTACCCGAGATCCGCCGGTTTTGACACCGACATTGGTGCTTTCATTGAGAGTTCCGTTGTGCCGTCACCGTAAGGCTAGATGGCTCCTTCGATCATCAGCAACGATGCGATCCAGGGTGAGGTTTTCCTCCCCGGATAGATCTTCGTGTTCGGCGGCTTTGCAATGCAGGCCAACTCGCTTGGCCATTTGGAGCAGATCGAGAGCTACGCCCCTGGCCATTAGGTCAGGTTTGGAAACTTGAACTATACTGCCGATATCCGCGGAGACTTGATCTTTGACGGATTCGAGCACATGTCAGGTGCGCCGCACAGTCACGACGAGCACGACTTAGCTCTGCCGCCGGACGGTGTTTGGGAGATCACACCTGTGCCTACTTTGGCCCTAGATCCGGAGTCGATTATGCCGTCCGAGGACGGGTGGTTGGACCCCGCCTCAGGGGTCATACACTCAGTGGCAATAGAGTCGAATACTGACTTCACCTCCTATGAGACCCGTGCCACCGGATCCTCAGATTCATCCCCGGCCACTGGCCCTGAACCGCCTGCGTCCATGCCTATCGAATCTGATTGGGCGCCGATCATGGAGTTCACCTCCGTGGATATCTTTCAGCACTCGCCTTTTGGCTATGTGCTAAATTCATTAAAGTCTCTCCTTGTCGGGAGAATCTTGGCCGAACTATGTACGACTAGAATGGGATGCGGACGACGAAGAAACTCGCTCCCCACCCACCACCCACTTAGTCGCCACTGTCGACGATTTAACCGACATGCTCGATTTCGGCTCCGAAGACATCAACTGTATGGACGACGATGCAGGAGATGAACAGGAACCACCGCCCACAGGGCGCTGGACTGCCACCTCATCATATGATATATACATGGTGGACACCCCCAAAGAGGGGGATGGCGATAAGACAACGGAGGATAATCCCTCCAAGAAGCAATCCAAGCACGGACGTCAGCGGCGCCGCTCTAAGTCCCGCCATAGCAGTGATACCGGCCCAAGAGACAATAACGCTCCAGATAGTGCCGAAGACAACGACAATCCCCTCCAGCCAGATCTCGAGCGGGAGGATGAACAAGCTAGCCCTCCAGAACAGGCAGCAGGCGGAGAATCAAAGGATGACAATTACATGCCTCTCTTCGAAGACGAAGTGAGCCTCGGCGACGAAGAATTTACCGTGCCAAAGGATCCCGTCGAGCAGGAGCGCTTCAAGCGCCGGCTTATAGCCACAACAAACAGCCTAAAGAAAAAGCAACAACAACTCCGAGCTGATCAAGATCTGCTAGCAGATAGATGGACCAAAGTCCTGGCGGCCGAGGAATACGAACTCGAGCGCCCAACCAAGAGTTACCCAAAGCGCAGGTTGCTACCCCAACTCGAGGAGGAAGCATTGAAACCTACGTCACCAGCGTATGATGCGGCTGATCAGCCGCCTCGTGGTCGAGACAGAGGGGCATACCAGCCCGAAGTCCAGCCCGCACCCCGCCGCCATTCAAACAAAAATACCAAGGCCCGGGGCAACACGTGGGACCTGCGAGACGTATTGGAAAACAAAGCAGGACATGCGAGATCGATCTACGAATCACGGGGGCGTGCCCCAACGTGGGACGATGACCATCACGCCGGATATAGTAAAAGAAAATCCGGCCGGGCCGAATACAGCAGACAAGACTCGTATGAACTGCGTCGTGATATAGCCCGGCACAGAGGCGCTGCACACTCCCTATGCTTCACTGATGAAGTAATGGACCATGAATTCCCAGAGGGTTTTAAACCCGTAAACATTGAATCATACGATGGTACAACAGACCCCGCAGTATGGATCGAGGATTTCCTCGTCCACATCCACATGGCTCACGGTGATGATCTACACGCCATCAAGTACCTCCCACTAAAACTCAAAGGACCAGCTCGGCATTGGCTGAATAGCTTGCCAGTCCATTGGTAGTTGGGAGGATTTGGAAGATGCATTCCTTGACAACTTCCAGGGAACTTATGTGCGACCACCGGATGCTGATGACCTGAGCCATATAATTCAGCACCCTGGGGAATCAGACAGAAAATTCTGGAACAGGTTCCTAACCAAGAAAAACCAAATTGTCGACTGTCCGGATGCAGAGGCCTTAGCGGCATTTAAGCATAACATCCGTGACAAGTGGCTCGCCCGGCACCTCGGCCAGGAGAAGTCGAAATCCATGGCAGCCCTCACGACACTCATGACCCGCTTTTGCGTGGGCGAGGATAGCTGGCTGGCTCGCAGCAACAACACATCAAGAAATCCTGGCACTTCAGATACCAAAGATACTAACGGCAGACCACGTCGTAATAGACACAAGCACCGCAGCAACGACGATAACGCCGAATACACGACAGTCAATGCCGGATTCAGTGGCTTTAAATCCGGTCAGCGGAAAAAGCCGTTCCAAAGAAGTAATCCTGGCCCGTCCAGTTTGGACCGCATACTCGATCGCTCGTGTCAAATTCACGGCACCCCTGATAGGCCAGCCAATCACACCAACAGAGAATGCTGGGTGTTGAAGCAGGCCGGCAAGTTGAATGCTGAAAACAAGGACAATGGGCTGCATAGCGACAACGAGGAGGAGCATCGGCTGCCGAACACAGGAGGACATAAGAGGTTCCCTCCACAAGTGAAAACGGTGAACATGATATACGCAACCCACATTCCCAAGAGGGAATGAAAGCGTGCACTAAGGGACGTCTATGCGATGGAGCCAGTCGCCCCAAAGTTCAATCCATGGTCCTCTTGTCCGATCACATTCGATCGCAGGGACCACCCCACTAGTATCCGTCATTGGGGTTCTGCCGCATTGGTCCTTGACCCCATCATCGACGGATTTCACCTCACTCGAGTCCTTATGGACGGCGGCAGCAGCCTGAACCTGCTCTATCAGGATACAGTGCGCAAAATGGGTATAGACCCCTCGAGGATCAAACCCACTAAAACCACCTTTAAAGGTGTCATCCCAGGTGTAGAGGCCCATTGCACGGGCTCAATCACACCGAAGTGGTCTTCGGATCTCCGGACAACTTCGAGCGAGGAGTTAATCTTCGATATCGTCCCGTTCCGATGGCTATCATGCCTTTGCTCCGGGCGAACCGCATTTGGCAGATTCAATGCGGTACCACATTATGCATACCTCAAGCTCAAAATGCCAGGACCTCGTGGGGTAATAACAGTCAATGGAAACACAGAACGCTCGCTCCGCACGGAGGAGCACACAGCGGCCCTAGAAGCAGAAGCACAAAGCAGCCTTTTAAGGCAAACCGCCAATTCGGCGATAAAACCCCCGGACACCTGCAAGCGAGTCTGGAATAATCTGCAACAGGATCGTCTGGCACGTTCAGAGCTTGCCTAGCAATTCGGCCCCGTCCTAGTCCCAGTCAAGCAATGAAATCTGTGCCGCGTGTACATAATTACGCACTAAAAATACCATGGGCATAGGCGGGGGCACGGCCAGGGCACATCTCACAATGCGGCTCAACCGCCCCGGGGGCTGTATACCCTTATCACTTTTTCTCTTTCAGGACCTTACTCTCTGGAAGCCCTTTTCAGCAGTCTGATTTCCAGACGCATTACGGGAAGGAAATACCAAGGAAGCAAGAAGCTCTGACGTACAAGGGAATCCCCAGGTGGTCTCTGATAATGATCGAAATACCTGTTTTAAATACCCATACGCAGCTTGCCCTTGGATAGGACATGTCAAATAGTCCTATTTGTTGCTTATTACACTACTTGTATCCGTACGCTTCGGCGTATTATTTAATAAAAATGCATAGCGTTAGTCTATTTTTGCATTACCCTTTCTTTTTCTCCTTGTCTGCTTATTTACGACAGATTGCACCCATACATTCTGGTACGACCAGTACGCCAGGGGCTTCAGTATACCCCATAAATACGGCGTGAGAAGTCCGAACACTTTCGACAGTGCGGCACTCCGAACTTATAGCACTATATGCATCAGCTCCGAATCATGTCTTGGGTCAATAGTTGGGTTTGCCCGGCTCCCATGTTTTGGTACCTTACGTTCCGCTATATCAGCTAAGGTAGCACTGGGAGAACTACTGCAATTGTGGCCCGGTTCTTCCGGACGAGCACCTCAGTAGAGAAAGCCGAAAACTGACTGTCATGATGAGGCTAGAGCTGGTCGCTGTTCGAGAGGTCTCAAGTCCTTAAAGACTTTTTCCGCTTCAGGCGAGGAGTCGGCCTTGCCCGACTTAGGCGTATATAGCGCCCCAAATTTGGCCTTCAGAATACTAGGGGCTTCACCAAATTTAAAATTGTATACTTCTATGGCTAAGTGAGAGTGATAAAGATTTATAGTCCGATTGCCTGGTTCGCTGTGCTGAACACCTCCTTCGAAGGACCCAAAATTGGGATAAAGGGTGCTCAGGTTTGTCCCGAACATCCCAGTACTAGTTACATGGGGGCAGAAGCCGATGACTGGCCAACTCTCAGATTTCATAAACGGCCGCACAGAAGGTAATATTTTAAATTAACAAACGTGATATAGTGCAAATGAACTCGTTTCACATCACAGGATCACATGAGTACATTCACTCGAATATTACATCCTTAGTACATTCCTCCGCCACAAGGCGAGCACCCTTCAGGACACTATCCTAATATAATTCGGGCTTACTGTGCTCCTTCCCCTCCGGCGGCCCTTCGGTCACCAGCTTCTCAGCATCCATCTTCCCCCAGTGCACCTTCGCCTGGGCAAAGGCCCTGCGCGCACCCTCGATGCAGACGGACCGCTTTATGACTTCAAGCCTTGGGCATGCATTCACAAGCCGCCTCACCAGACCGAAGCAGCTGTCAGGCAGGGGATCTCCAGGCCATATCCGGACTATAAGACCCTTCATGGTCTGTTCGGCCGCCTTATGGAGCTCGACCAATTGCTTCAGCTAGTCGCTCAAGGGCATTGGGTGTTCGGTCCCAGTATACTGAGACCAGAACAACTTCTCCGTTGAGCTCCCCTCCTCAGCCCGGTAGAATTCCGCGACATCCGACACACTGCGGGGCAGATCTGCGAATGCTCCTAGAGAGCTCCGAACTCGGGTAAGTAAAAGGAAAGTTTCCTTCACATGCTTGCTTTGCATAACGAACGACTTACCCACTGGTATCTTCTCACTCTCCTGGAGGGCCTTTTGGGCTTCGGCCTTGGCGTTTTGTGCGCTCTCGAGTGCCTTTGCAAGCTCGGACTCTTGCGTCTTAGAGTCACGCTCCAAGGACTTATACTTCTCGGCAAAGTCCTGGAGCTCTTGCTGCACCTCGCCAACTCGGGCCTCTTGTTTATCGCGCTCGGTGCGCTCCTTGGCCGCTTTGTCTTCGGCCTTGGATAGCGCCTTCTTCAGGGCCGCCACTTCGGTCGTGGCCCCTAGCAAATTCATGGTGTTCCTATTATTTTACATCCAACTTTTTTTAAATATACAGACGGGGTATCGCTTACCTTTGTTCTCTTCGAGCTGCCTCTTGGTAAGGCCGAGCTCTTCCTTGGACCGCTCAAGGTCCTGCTCCAGTGCAGCGACCTCCGCAGTATGTGCGGCAGCAGCCAGCAGTGAAGCCTGCATATGCAAATAGACATATTCTGATTAGACTCATGTGGTTATTATTTGATCCTCTGTTCGGCCTTTCTTTGCGAACACCAAACAGAGCATCAGGGGCTATTGTCTATGCTGTAACATTTTCTCATAATTTGATTAGTTACCTCAAAGCCTGTTAGGAGGCTGGCACAGGCTTCAGTCAGTCTGCTTTTGGCGGACTGAACCTTCTCGATCACCGCACTCATGATAGTGCGGTGCTCTTTTGTCCGATGCCTCTGGATGGACAGAGGCCATCGGCACAGGCGGCTTGCCCCTCTTAGCGAGGGGTCGCCTGATAGAGTCCGGAACCACTGGAGGTTCCGGCGCAGTATTCGACTGGGGGCCGAATTTGCTGCCCCCGTCATCAGAGCCCATGGGAGTCTTGCACCCCTTGCACCCAGTGTCCGGAATGTCGCCTTGAGGCGCCTCCAGGACTACCTCCCCTTGGTTCGGTGCCCTTTGAGACAACGCCTCGACATTGTCCGTAGGGCGAGGGGAGGAGGCGGTCAAAAGTGAATCGTTGTTCAGGTCCGACGGGCCCAAAGAATCATCCGATGAGGATACGTCGATGTGGGCTCGGGAGGGGCTGCATAATCACGCGCAGCGTGATAAGAAACAGTACAATAAGACGTACCAAGAATTATTATGGTATCCGGATACTTACGACTTCACCAGGGGCTTGTCCCGGGGCAACCACTCGTCGTCGCTATAGGCGGCCATCGTGGAGTAGTCCGGGAGGAGGGTCCTTCCCTTCTTGGACCCTTCGGCCTCCCCAGATGGGGGGACCTTCCTTTTCTTGTCCCCCCGGCTGGGGGGGGGGGAGAACTTTCCTCTGCCTCCTCCCCGTTTTCGTGGGAGGAGTGCGCCTTGGTGTTTTTGGACGATGAGTCCGATATAACCTTGCGCCGGAGATCCTTCCTGGTCCCCGTGGCCTTCTTCTTGACCTTCTTCTCCGGCACCTCATAAGGCGCCGGAACTAGCATCTCCGTTAGGAGAGCATCTGCTGGATCTTCGGGCAGGGGAGCCGGACAATCGATCTGCTCCACTGTCGCTACCCAGTCCTGTTAAATGGCATGGGGGCTTAGATCCCGCGCGCGGTTATACTGGGGAAAAGAACATCTTATGAGATGTAAAAGGCTTACCGGATTGGCAGGACGCTTTGCACTGAGTCCGCGGTCCTCGGTAAGGGGAGGAGGTACCTCGGCGCCCTTGAACAACACCCTCCAGATGTCCTTGTGCGACGTATCGAAGAGCTCTTGCAGCGTCTGGTGCTCGGCCATGTCGAACTCCCACAAATTGAATGCCCGTATTTGACACGTGAGGATCCGACGGAAGAGCATGACTTGGACCACGTTGACGAGCTTGATTTTCTTGCTTATCATGTTTTTGGCGAGGTCTCGAGTCCGTCAGCTCTCTTGGAACACCGAGATAGGCCCTTCTCTTTCCGGAGGTGAGCCGCATGGGGTTCGGTCGAAATTTGGGGCCGCCACCGGTTGGTATCGCATGCTCGGTGATGTAGAACCACCCGATTGCCACCCCTTTATGGTCTCCACATAGGAGCCTTGAGCCAGGTGATGTTAGGCATTTTTCCCACCATGGCGCCTCCGCACTCCGCTTGCGGCCGATTACCACCTTCGATTTAACATTGAAGGTCTTCAGCCCTGAGCGAAGTGGGGTTTGATGCGGAGGAAGGCCTCGCACACGATGATAAACGCCGAGATGTTGAGGATGAAATTGGGGCCAGATCGTGAATATCTAGCCCGTAGTAGAACATGAGCCCATGGACAAGCGGGTGGAGGGAAATCCAGTCCACGGACGAAGTGGGTAAGGAAAATCACCCTCTCATGGGGTTACGAGTAGGGACGATCTGCGCAAGATCGGCAGCCGGTGTGCGATATCCGCTGCCAGATATCCTGCTCCTCGAGCTTGTGCTCCTCCGTATGAGAGGAGACCATCCACTTGCCTCCGCTCCGGACATGCTTGGAGTGGTTTGAGGAGGAAATGCAAACTTGGGTCTTGGAGCTCGAGTGCGCAAGAATGGATGAGCAAGGAGGAAGATGGCGTGGGTAAAAAGAGGAATCCTGTCCCTTATAAGGGCGGAAGAAACTATATGCCTCCCCACCTGCCTGGTAAGTTTGCTTATTCCCCAAGCGTCGTAATTGATGGCGCGGTTGGGTTACCCACACCCGTATTGATGAGAATCCCGTGATAAGGGGACACAATCTCTGCTTCGACAAGACGTGCCAAGAAAACCGCCTTGAAATGTGTGCAGTAGCTGGTTGAGAAAAACGGTCCGTATAATGACCGGGCCGTGGTATGATGTCATGCTGCCGAATGTGTCAGCGGATTAGATTTGTGGAAATATTATTATCTCTACGGTGGTATGTGTAATTTGTTTTGTAGAGCCGGACACTATCCTTGTGTTCAAAATCTTCTATGGAGTATTCAGAGGAGGAACCCGCCTTGCAATGCCGAAGACAATCTGCGCGCCGGACTCATCGTCATTAAAGCCCGGTTCAGGGGCTACTGAGGGAGTCCTGGATTAGGGGGTCCTCGGATAACCGGACTATATCCTTTGGCCGGACTGTTGGACTATGAAGATACAAGATTGAAGACTTCGTCCCGTGTCGGATGGGACTCTCCTTGGCGTGGAAGGCAAGCTTGCAATACTGGATATGTAGATCTCCTCCTTGTAACCGACTACTGTAACCCTAGCCCCCTCCGGTGTCTATATAAACCGGAGGGTTTAGTCCGTAGGACAACAACAATCATACATAGGCTAGCTTCTAGGGTTTAGCCTCTACGATCTCGTGGTAGATCAAATCTTGTAATACTCATATCACCAAGATCAATCAAGCAGGAAGTAGGGTATTACCTCCATCGAGAGGGCCCGAACCTGGTTAAACATCGTGTCCCCCGCCTCCTGTTACCATCCGCCTTAGACGCATAGTTCGGGACCCCCTACCCGAGATCCGCCGGTTTTGACACCGACAGAGGCTGTGTTGATTTTGTTTCAATTGCATGCGTGAACATGTGCCAAGCCAAGCCACTTGAATCATTCAAAGGATGATACCACCCTATCATACCACATCAGAACCATTTTAATAGCATGTTGGCACGCAAGGTAAACTATTATAAACTCCTAGGTAATTAAGCATGGCATGAGCAACTATAATCTCTAATTGTCATTGAAACATGTTTCATTCATAATAGGCTTAATCAGGAATGATGAAGTAATCATATTTACAAAAACAAGAGAGGTCGAGTTCATACCAGCTTTTCTCATCTCAATAAGTCCATCATATATCGTCATTATTGCCTTTCACTTGCACGATAGAACGATGTGGATAATAATAATAGTGCACGTGCAATTGGACTAAGCTAGAATCTGCAGGCATTTTAATACACAGGAGAAGACAAGGTAATATGGGCTCTTTGTTAAATCAACAATATGCATATGAGAGCCACTTCAACATTTTCATTATGGTCTTCTCCTCTCGACCCCCAAAGGAAAGATAAGAAATAAAACTATTTACACGGGAAAGCTCCCAACAAGCAAAAGAAGAACGAGAAATCTTTTTGGATTTTCTTTTAGTTATTACTACTACATGCATGGAAAGTAAACTAGCTGAAAGCTACAACTAATTTTTTTGTTTTTCTCAAGGTTATTCAAACGCGCAAGAAGAAAGCGAGAAAAAGGAAAATAAACTAGCATGGATAGTACAATGAAAAAGTATGAGCACCGACAAGTGGCATGAGTGTGTGAACATGAATGTAATGTCGGTGAGAGATACGTACTCCCCCAAGCTTAGGCTTTTGGCCTAAGTTGGTCTATGCCCATGGATCAAAGAGGTCCTCTCCAGTGTATTGAGGAGGATCCTCGGGGTGCCACTGGTTGGCGAGCTCCTCCAGATCCCACTGATAAACCGACTACCGATTAGGGTCAGGAGATGGCCCAGGCTCAGGCTCTAGAGATCGTGTTCGCTCCCAATATGCATAAATGTCATCGGGCAGGATGATGTACATGCCTGAATAAATATTAAACAAAGAAGGTGCAGGCAGGGTAATAATCTAACAAGTCTTTTCACTGAATACCAGGTTATAAATGAGTCTCTTCTCCTTATCATCGCAAATGAAATCATGTGCTACCATACTTTTATAGTCTAAGAAAATAGGGGGAAGCAGCTTTTCTTTTTTCTCATAGTGTCCAATAGGTATCTCAAAATATTTAGCAAGACATGAAGCAAAGATACCTCCAAAAATGGGTCCCTTTGTACGGTTTAGACTCAACCATTTAGCAACCATAGCACCTAAACTGAAAGTTCTATCATGGACTAAAGCATGGCGCAAAATGGCGAGGTCACGAGCACTGAGGCCCCACTGTTCCCACGGCCAATTAAACAACTACTAGCAAATATTGCATAATAACGTATAACAGGAAAAATGTATGCTAGTAGTTCTTGCATCTGACACTTTTCTTGTTTCCCCTACAACAATCATATCAATAAAACCTGCCACATCCCTTGGATGTGGTTCCTCTACGCTGCCCTCAAAAGGCAACTTGCAAACCGCACAAAAATCATAGAGGGACATCTCCCTATACTCATCATAAGGCCATTCACACGGACGAACCTCCGTGGTGCGAGGAACATTATATTTGGGCTTCTTATTCTCTTCACTTTTCTTATCCTTCGAGCTTCGGCTCGAAGAGCCTCTCAACAATCTCTTCATAATTTTCTTTTTCTGAAAATTTCTGAAATTTTTAGTAACTCAAAATAAAAGTGAACCAAACTCAACAAAATTGATAGAAACTACTCCCACAAGTGCCTAGGGACTATATCATGCATTAGAACTACTTGGTACCAAATAAATTTGGCATGCAAGCTCAAGAACAGGGTCATGTAAGCAGCAAAAATTTGCAATAAATAAAGCACTAGAACAAAAACTAATTGGACCATTGGAGGAGTCACATACCGAAGAATAATCCCCCAAAGCAGTTTTGTGAGTGGAGCTTTGAGCAAGGAGATAAAAAATGGTAGCAAGATGAGCTAGAACTCGTGCTTGAGCTGGTGGGTGATTTTTTTGGAGGAAGACGAAGTGTGTGGGTGCTGGAATAAGTGGAGGGGGGTCACATGGGGCCCATTAGGTAGGGGGGCGCGCCCTAGGGGGGTGGGCGTGCCTTGGACCCTCGTGGCCAAATGGTGGGCCCCCTGGTGTGTTCTTAGTGCCAGATATTCTTAAATATTCTAGAAAAAAAATCATATTTCAATTTCAGGGCATTTGGAGAACTTTTATTTTTGGGGTATTTTTTATTGCAAGGATAATTCAGAAAACAGACAGAAAATACTATTTTTGCTTTATTTAATCTAAATAACAGAAGGTAAAAGGAGGGTACAGAGAGTTGTGCTTTCTAACTTCATCCATCTCATGTTCATCAAAAGGAATCCACTAACAAGGTTGATCAAGTCTTGTTAACAAACTCATTCCGAATCGCATGAAACCGGAGAATTTTCAAATAACACTAGGTTACCTCAACGGGGATATGCACATCCCAAACAATAAGAATATCATATTTCTTCTTGACAATAGGAAGAGGAAATTCAAAACCTCCAATAGAGACGGTTGACTTGAGGTTGTTTCCTCGGAAAGTGTATCGTATGCTCATTACCATTAACATGAAAAGTGACATTGCCTTTGTTGTAATCAATAACAGCCCCTGCAGTAGTCAAAAAGGGTCTACCAAGGATAATCGACATACTATCGTCCTCGGGAATATCAAGAATAACAAAGTCCGTTAAGATGGTAACGTTTGCAACCACAACAGGCACATCCTCACAAATACCGACGGGTATAGCAGTTGATTTATCGGCCATTTGCAAAGATATTTCAGTAGGTGTCAACTTATTCAAATCAAGTGTACAATATAAAGATAGAGGCATAACACAAACACCGGCTCCAAGATCACATAAAGCAGTTTTAACATAGTTTCTTTTAATGGAGCATGGTATAGTTGGTACTCCTGGATCTCCAAGTTTCTTTGGTATTCCACCCTTAAAAGTATAATTAGCAAGCATGGTGGAAATGTCAGCTTCCAGAATCTTTCTTTTATTTGTAACAATATCTTTCATATACTTAGCATAAGGATTCATTTTAAGCATATCAGTCAAAAGCATACGCAAAATGATATGTCTAATCATTTCAGAAAAGCACTCAAAATCCTCATCATCCTTTTTCTTGGATGGTTTGGGGGGAAAGGCATGGGTTTCTGAACCCATGGTTCTCTTTCTTTACCATGCTTCCTAGCAATGAAGTATCTTTTATCATAACGTTGATTCTTTGATTGTGGGTTATCAAGGTCAACAGAAGGTTCAATCTCTACATCATTGTTATTGCTAGGTTGAGGATCAACATGAACATCATCATTAATATTATCACTAGGTTCATGTTCATTACCAGATTGTGTTTCAGCATCAGAGATAGAAATATCATTGGGATTCTCAGGTGTGTCAACAACAGGTTCACTAGAAGCATGCAAAGTCCTATCATTTTTCTTTTTCTTCCTCTTAGAAGGACTAGGCGTATCAACATTAGTTCTCTAAGAATCTTGCTCAATTCTCTTAGTGTGGCCCTCGGGATACAAAGGTTCCTGAGTCATTTTACCCCCTCTAGTCATAACTCTAACAACATTATCATTTTTCTAATTATTTAATTCATTGAGAAAATCATTTTGAGCTTTAAGCACTTGTTCTACTTGAGTGGTAACCATAGAAGCATGTTTACTAATGAGTTTAAGTTCACCTTTAACTCTAGACATATAATCACTCTAGTGTTCAATCATATAAGCATTGCATTTCAATTGTCTACCAACATAAGCATTGAAGTTTTCTTGTTTAACAATAAAATTATTAAACTCATCTAAGCATTGGCTAGCAGACTTACAACGAGGAATATCACCTTCATCAAATCTATAGAGAGAATTTACCTTTACTACCCGTGTCGGGTTATCAAGACCATGTACTTCTTCAATAGGTGATAAATTCTTAACATCTTTAGCTTTAATACCCTTTTCTTTCATAGATTTCTTTGCCTGTTGCATATCTTCAGGACTGAGAAATAGAATACCCCTTTTCTTCAGAGTTGGCTTAGGAGTTGGTTCAGGAAGTGTCCAATTACTTTCATTAGTTAACATATTATTCAATAGCAATTCAGCTTGATCAACTGTTCTTTCCCTGAAAACACAACCAGCACAACTATCCAGGTGGTCTCTGGAATCATCGGTTAGTCCATTATGAAAGATATCAAGTATTTAATTTTTCTTGAGAGGATGATCAGGCAAAGCATTAAGTAATTGGAGAAGCCTCCCCCAAGCTTGTGGGAGACTCTCTTCTTCAATTTGCACAAAATTATATATTTCCCTTAAGGCAGCTTGTTTCTTGTGAGCGGGGAAATATTTAGCAGAGAAGTAATAAATCATATCCTGGGGACTACGCAGACAACCAGGATCAAGAGAATTAAACCATGTTTTAGCATCACCCTTTAATGAGAACAGAAATAATTTAAGGATATAGTAGTAAGGAGTTTTCTCATCATTAGTGAATAGGGTAGCTATATCATTTAATTTAGTAAGATGTGCCACAACAGTTTCAGATTCATAGCCATAGAAAAGATCAGATTCAACCAAAGTAATTATCTCAGGATCGACAGAGAAATCATAATCCTTATCGGAAATACAGATAGGTGAAGTAGCAAAAGTAGGTCATATTTCATTCTAGCATTCAAAGAATTTTCTTTAAGCTCAGCTAACAATTTCTTAAGATCATATATATCACTGCAAGCAAGAAAGTCTCTAGCAGTTTCTTCATCCATAACATAACACTCAGGCACAATAGGCAATTCATAGCTAGGGGGAGAATCTTCATCATCACTTTCATCACTATTATCAGTTTCAATAATTTCATTCTCTCTAGCCCTAGCAAGTTGTTCATCAACAAATTCACCTAGTGGCACAGTATTATCAAGCATAGAAGTAGTTTCATCATAAGCATCATGCATAACAGAAGTGGCATCATCAATAACATGCGACCTATCAGAATCAATAACATGTGTAGGTGTCTCAAATTTACTCATAACAGAAGGTGAATCAAGTGCAGAGCTAGATGGCAGTTCTTACCTCCCCTCGTAGTTGAGGGATAAATCTTGGTTTTTTCGTCTTTCAAGTTCCTCATAATGATCAGCAGATATAAATCCCAAGTGACTCAAAGAATAGAGCTATGCTCCCCGGCAACGGCGCCAGAAAATAGTCTTGATAACCCACAAGTATAGGGGATCACAACAGTTTTCGAGGGTAGAGTATTCAGCCAAAGAATATTCTCAAGTATTAGCAGTTGAATTGTCAATTCAATCACACCTGGATAAGTTAATATTTGCAGCAAAGTATTTAGTAGCAAAGTAGTATGGAAGTAACGGTAATAGTGGCAAAAGTAACAGTAGCGTTTTGTAGTAATTGTAACAGTGGAAACGGTAAAGTAACTAAGCAAAGATCAATATGTGAAAAGCTCGTAGGCATTGGATCAGTGATGGAGAATTTAACCGGATGTGATTCCTCATGCAACAGGTATAACATAGGGTGACACAGAACTAGCTCCAGTTCATCAATGTAATGTAGGCATTTATTCTGAATATAGTCAAATGTGCTTATGGAAAAGAACTTGCATGACATCTTTTGTCCTACCCTCCCGTGGCAGCGGGGTCCTATTGGAAACTAAGGGATATTAAGGGATATGAAGGCCTCCTTTTAATAGAGTACCGGACCAAAGCATTAACACTTAGTGAATACATGAACTCCTCAAACTACGGTTATCACCGGTAAGTATCCCGATTATTTTCACTTTGGGGTTAAGGATCATAACACATAATAGGTGACTATAGAATTGCAATCTAGGATCAAGAACTAACATATATTCATGCAAACATAATATGTTCAGATCTGAAATCATGGCACTCGGGCCCTAGTGACAAGCATTAAGCATAGCAAAGTCATAGCAACATCAATCTCAGAACATAATGGATACTAGGGATCAAACCCTAACAAAACTAACTCGATTACATGGTAAATATCATCCAACCCAACACCGTCCAGCAAGCCTACGGTGGAATTACTCACGCACAATGGTGAGCTTCATGAAATTGGTGATGGAGGAAGGTTGATGATGATGACGGCGACAGATTCCCCTCTCCAAAGCCCCGAACGGACTCCTGATCAGCCCTCCCGAGAGAGATTAGGGCTTGGCGGCGGCTCCGTATCGTAAAACGTGATGAATCCTTCTCTCTGATTTTTTCTCCCTGAACGTGAATATATAGAGTTGGAGTTGAGGTCGGTGGAGCTCCAGGGGGCCAACGAGGCAGGGGCGCGCTCAGGGGGTGTAGGCGCGCCCCCACCCTCGTGGACTGGGTTTGGGCCCCCTGGTCTTGATTCTTTCGCCAGTATTTTTTATATATTCCAAAAATATTCTCCGTGAAGTTTTAGGTCATTCCGAGAACTTTTATTTCTACACAAAAATTACACCATGGCAATTCTGCTGAAAACAGCGTCAGTCCGGGTTAGTTCCATTCAAATCATGCAAGTTAGAGTCCAAAACAAGGGCAAAAGTGTTTGGAAAAGTAGATACGATGGAGACGTATCAGTAATCCAACCGTGCCATTCGCATGACCCCTTGGGCATAGGTGAGTTTTAAGGCTTGAGGGGGGGCGCTTGATATTCACGACCTATATAAGTGGATAAAGATCCCTTTTATTTTCCCCATGCCTTATTCCTTCTCCTGCTTTCCCATCCTCAAGCTCCAGCGCCCAAGCTTCGATCTTTCCCACCGCCACCAACCTCTCCAGTCATGTATGGATCTGGCTCAAAGGGCAAGTGGGAGGCCTCCTCCGTCACGGAGAAAGATGTTAAGGGACTCCGGGAGGCGGGGTACCTGTCTGCGGACATCGCACACATGCTCCCTGCCAAGGAGCAAGTTATCCCCACCCCGGAGCCCAGCAGGGTTGTGTTCATCCCTAAATTCCTCCGCGGACTAGGGTTTCCCCTTCACCCCTTTTTCCTCGTCCTCATGTTCTATTACGGGCTAGATTTCCATGATCTAGCCCCAAGTTCTTTCCTCCACATCTCGGCGTTTATGATCGTGTGCGAGGCGCTACTCCACATCCCCCACACTTCGGCCTATGGCTAAAAGTCTTCAATGTGAAGCCGAAGGTGGTCGACGGGCAGCATGTGGACTACAGCGGTGCCATGGTGAGCAAGCTCCCCAACAACACTTGGCTTAAAGAGGCCTTGTGGAGACCGTCAAGGTGTGGCAACAGGAGTGGTTCTACATCACTGAACCCCGCGACACCAAGTGGGCGGCGACTCATGAGTTCAGAACCGGGCCCGCTATGCGGATCGCGTCGTGGACCAATAAGGGTCTGTACTGGGGATCGACCGAGGAAGTGCTGATGCTGCAAAAGTGCATCAGAAACATGATAAGCAAGAACACCAGTCTCACTGACGTGATTTAGGTGATGCTCTTCCGCCGGATCCTCCCCTGTCTACTCCGGCCTCTGCATATGTGGGAGTTCAACCTGGAAGGTCCCCGGACCCTGCAGCGCTTCTTCAACACAACGCACGAAGAGATCTAGAAGCTTCTCTTCAAGGCCCAAAAGTCGTGGCCGAAGAAGACCGAAGACATCGGCCTTGACAGCGAGAATCTGGCCACTCCGGTAAGTGTATTATTCAAACATACGTTTGGTCCATAAATCCTTAGGCATAATGAGTCCTCCGGCCCTCTCACAGGGCTGGATAGCGAAGGTGGAGCGGATCAAGTGTCTGGCACCGCTGCCTGAAGATCCGACCACACCCAGCTCACAAAGATGCTGGTTCTGGCGCCGGAGAAGAAGGCCAAGAAGAAGAGCAAGGAGGCCAAGGGCGGCCTCCGCCGTAAGGGTACTTCGGACGCAGTATCCGGAGAGACCGAAGTCCCCTCCTCCCATGAGGGAGATGAAGATGAAGAGGAGGAGGAGGCGGAAAGCGACTCTCCACTTAAGGGGAGGAAAAAGAAAAGGGCAGCCTCCGCAGACCCGGGGGAGGGGGTGTCCAAGAGTGGGAAGGTGACCCTCTCGAATGGTTCAGATTCGGGTGCCGAACACATCCCCAAGAGGCACCCTAGGGCAAAGCCCCTGGCCACATCGTAAGTATCAAAGGATGTTTTACAAATATCTGTTCTTTTATGTTTTCAATATAACATATTATGTTGTGTGTATTTCAGTCCTGCTCGCGACCTCCCCCATCCATTGCTATCTGAGGGGATCTCTCTGTCACCAGAGATGGTGGAGAGCGAGACGCCTCCGCCAGCTTTTCCACCAATCATCGCGGATGACACTGAGGTGTTGTCCCGAATGGCCTCTCCAGGCCGCGGAGAGGTGGGCGAGGCTACCGAAATGGTGCCCGAGGGTAATACCTAGGCGGCCGAAGACATGGGGGGTATGACCCCCATGGCGACATACGGCGGGGCCCCTGACCAATCCGGCCCCCAGCCGGACATCCTTCTGGAGACCCATGTGGCTCTGGAATCGGGCGAGCAACCCCCTTTGAAGGAGGGGGGAGGATCAGCTCCGGCGGCGACCTCCACTAATCCGGAGGCGCCGAATATTCTGGTGGGAGCACTATGACGTGCTGCCATCGTGGAGGAGCACCGCACCCTGATGGGTTCAGTGGTCGAGAAGGTTCTGTTCGCAAAGAGCGGGCTGGATGAAGCCTTCACCAGCCTGCTAATAGGCTTCGAGGTATGCGACGTAATACTCTTAGATGCTTTTCATATAAAGGAAATATGCCTCTATATAGATAGTATCCCCTGAGACTGTGTTCGGTTTTGAGAAAAGCCGAACAGAGGATCACATAGTATTCGCAAGAGGTGACGTAGTTATCTATTTGATAGAAGGCTTCTATCGGATTTCGGGTTCCAGCAGACCCTTGAGGTTCGGACACTGGGGTGCGCGCGGAGATCTTTCCCCAACCAGCTCACACGTTAATGGGTTGCAAGGGATCTAAACTAGGAACGATGAACATCACAAGAGACACGAGATTTATACTGGTTCGGGCCACCGTTGTGGTGTAATACCCTACTCTAGTGTGTGGTGTGGTGGATTGCCTCTGGGGCTGATGAAGAACAACACAAAGGAAGAACAACCTCGCGAGGGGCCGTTCTTGAGCTGGTGCGATGGACTGCTTGGGCGAGTCCAGTCGCTTCTCTCTCTCTCTCTCTCTCTCTCTCTCTCTCTCTCTCTCTGGTAGGTTCTCTCTTGTCTCGTAGGGTTCTGTCCTCCGTCCTCCCTGTGGTGGCTAGTCCTATTTATAGAGGGAGGCCCTGGGCCTCTTCCCAAATAATGAGCGGGAAGGGCGCCATCAATTGGCCATTTTGAAGGGGAACATCTAGTACATTCATCCTGACTAAAGTTGGTCTTCGGCTGCCAAAGGTTCTGACGGTGACACCGTCCCGGGCTCCACGATGACCTCCGTCCTGCCGCTCTGCTGGTCTTGGTCTTGTTGCATCGAAGCGGTAACCTTTGCCTGATGCCTTGGCCTGTGCTTGCCCCCTTTGCACCGAAGGGGAAACGAGGACACTGCGCAGGCTAGCGCCAGCCTGGTCTCGATCGTCATGGCTTGCGTCACGGGGCACCCTCGTGAGGTACCCTGCCTTGATCTCTCCGCCTGCTCGTGAGCCTGCCTGACGAGGCTGCTCTTGAGGAAGGTTCCCGTCGTCCGCCCAGCGAGGTTTGGCCCCTCGCGAGGGTCTTGAGCTTGAGCTGATGAAGCCGGGCCACGCTGGGCCCCCACTTGAGCCGCGCCGCAGGCCGCAGGCAGGCAAGTCTGCGGACCCCCATTCCCAGAACGCCGACAGTAGCCCCCGGGCCCAAGGCGCGCCCGGACTTGGCTTAGCAGGGAAGCGAAGGGGCAAGTGCGAAGCGCCGCAGGCCCCAATAGCCTGCGGCCTTGGGCGCCGCGTGGTGATTGATTGGTCGTGTGCGTCTCCGCTTCCCCATGATGCCTCGGCAACCGTCCTTCTGACAAAAAGGAGGCCCGGGCCAGACTTGGTGCTCGTTCTTGCTCGCCTTGCTCCAGATCCCATTTCTCGCCCTTCTCCTCCTTGCTTCCGAAATCCTCCAGATCTATCTCAATCCTTCCCATCCTGCAAGCCATGGCGCCTCGCAAGACCCCGTCTGAGGCCTGGTACCTTCCGGCTCTGGATCCTCCGACTGTGTCGAAGAAGAATCTCGTCCTTGTGCGCCGGAGGACGGTGGCGACTGTGCTCAAGGCCGGCTCCAATCAGCCTGAAGGCCAGGGGAGCACCTTCTACCCTTTCTTTGTGAGTGCCATCATCGCCGGTCTGGTCCCTCCTTTTTCCGAGTTCTTCTTTGCTGTTCTCCGCCAATACAACTTTCAAGCTCTGCATCTCCACCCCAACTCTGTTCTTCTCTTGGCGATTTTCGCCTACTATTGCGAGGCTCACGTTGGGATAAAGCCCTCGGTGGCTTTGCTGCGCCATTACTTTTACCTCCGGGTCTCCAGTGGCCCTATTACTGCATGCGTGAGCTTTGTCGCATACTCCAGCTCCAACTCCATCTCCAAGCTCGGGAAGAGGATCGAAGGCTTCAGGAGCAAGTGGGTCCTGGTGGATCTGGGGCGCATCCTCCCCCGACTGGTGCTGCCGTCGGGCAGCCCAAGACCGTTGGTGCGTGGTCTCGCACGGAGCTCATCGACCCTCGTGCGAAGATGGTGCTGAAGAGGATAGACGCGGACCCGAGGCCAGGTAGCTTGGGGGCAGTGAAGCTGACTGGGGCCACGCTCCTGAGGGAGTTCCTGGAACACCGGGTGGCTCCGCTCCGGGAGCATTCACTCCCGTTGTGGAGGCTTGGGGAGGCAGGTGACGCCCTTCGCCTGAGCTCCGAGGCCCTCTCTGACGACTGGGAGCAAGTGGTGAGCACCATGCCCACCTACAATGGTGAGGGGCTGGTGCTCGCCGGGGCTCCCGAGGATCTGGCAATGTTGGCGACGGTGAACGTTTCCTCCAGCAACTCCAGCGGGAGTGAGGAGGAAGAAGAGGAGGTGGAGGAAGAAGAGTCTGACTTCGAGGCGACTGGCGAGGAGTCGGGGGATTCCTTCCCTCAGCGCAGGTCCCACGCCTTTTGCTCCATGCCGGACGACGACGAGGTCGGTGCTAGGCGAGGAGGGGAGGATTCTCCCTTGGTTCCGAGGAAGGGCAGGTCGGGGCTGGTTCCCCCAGGGTCCGCTCTGGCTCCGGGGCGGTCTGAGGCCAGCTCCGGCCTTCCCAACGCGCCTACTGCTTCCGGGCCTCCCAAGGCTGACCCTAGCTGCAGGCTTTCGGGCTTCAAGTTCGGCCGGAGGCTGCTTGAGTCCGGGGACGACGACCAGTAAGTGTTCGATCCGTGTTTTGCTTTGCTTTTGCCGCCGAGGCTTGACGTGCATATTCTCTTGACCAGGTCAGCACCTGCAGCAAAAAGGCCGAAGGGGGCTTCTGCGGCCCTGCTTGAAGCGGGTTTGCCTGCCGGGGCTGCGGCTCCATCTGCGAGGAAAGGAGGTAGCGAATCTCGCGCCTCCCCTGCCCGGTCATCCTCGCGAGCCCAGTAGGGCACTCTGGCGGTGAGTCAGCCCCCGTGGCCCCGCTAACTCTGGAGGTGCCTGCGCTTGACGTTGTCGCTGAGGTGCCCAATGCCCAGGGGGCTCCTCCTTCCCAAGCCGTGATCACGCTGCCGTCTTCTACACCTACTCAACCGGCTCCAGTCCCTTCTGATCCATCGGCCATCCTGGACCAGGCTGCCGGTGGCCGAGCGGCTGCAAGAGGATCTCCGGGATCTTTGATCCCCTTTGGTGGCGGGCGCTGGAGCTAACCGGCTCGGCCTGCTCTGCTGCCTCCGTTCGAGCGGCGCTGAGCCAAGTCGTGTCGGTCTCCGATGGGGAGAAACAAGCCGCTGCCGAGGCGGGGCCGCTTCGCGATGCTGCCGAGGTGGCCTTGAGACCTTGGGGGACCGCTGCAAGGCGCTGGAGGTCGAGCTGCAAGGCCTGCGTGACGATCTCGCCAAGGAGGTCCGCGGCCGCCAGGAGAAGGAGAAGGAGATGGAGGCTCGGGAGGCCGCCGCCAGGGACCAGGACGCCGAGCTTGATGACTGCCGTGGCCGGTTGGAGACGTTGGAATAGTCACCAAAAGCAGAGAGGATCGAGCTAGACAGGAAGGCAAAGATCCTGGCTGAGGATCGGGTGGCCTTCGCCAGGTTGGAGGAGAAGGCTCGCGCCGCGTTGAAGACACTCTATGAGGGTGGCCTAGAGAAGCCGTTGGCTGGTGCAGAGGACGGCCCCGCCGAGCTGCTTCCTTTCTTGGTCCGTGCACTTGAAGATGTCGCGGACGGCCTTGGCCCCACGGCCGAGGCCGAGGCACATGCTCTGTCTTCTGCTGCGGCCGACGCGTCCTCAGCCACATCTACCTTGCGACCCGGCGATCGACCTTGACGCCCCTCTTGGAGCACGTGGCGGCGACCTTGCCGCTGCGCTCTTGAGGCCGTGAAAGGCCGAGCCGAGGCCCTGCTGGGGAAGTTCCGCGCCTTCAGCACCTTGCCTGGGCGTGGTGCCACCAGCTCCGCGGCCTCGGGAGGTGGGGGCGCCACAGGAGAGTGATCCCTTCGCAGCTTCCGCTCTGCTTTAATTCCTGCAACATGCACCCTGCCTTGTGGAGGCATTTAAACTTGTGTTTGGCATTGTGAAACGACTTATGGCTTGTAATATTTGCTTTGAATCTGCATTCTTCCCTCCTACTTGCGTGTGTTCTACGTCGGCAGGGCCCGACCCCGCGCATACCTCAACCGCCGTTAGCCCCGACCGGAGACCAGGACGGGAGCAAGGAGTGAGGGGCTACGTGGCAAGTTAGGCTCCTGAGTCGCGATGCTCAGGAGTCCCCCTTGACGCGCGAACAACAAGTAGGGAAGGGAGGCATAGGAGTGGATTGGTCGTTCTACGTCGGTAGGGCCCGGCCCCGCGCATACCTCAACCTCTGTTAGCCCCGACCGGAGACCAGGACGGGAGTAAGGAGTGAGGGGCTACGTGTAACGCCCCGGATTCGATGCGCCAGGTGTTTGCCAGTTATTCGCCGTCTTTTCCATGTCATTTGCTTGTGTGTTGCACTTTGCCATGTCATCATATGCATCTCATATCATGTCATCATGTGCATTGCATTGCATACGTGTTCGTCTCATGCATCCGAGCATTTTCCCCGTTGTCCGTTTTGCAATCCGGCACTCCTATGTCTCCCGGCGCCCCCTTTTTGCCTCTTCTTTTGTGCAGGTGTTAAACGGTCTCGGAATGGACCGAGGTTTGTCAAGCGGCCTTGGTATACCACCGGTAGACCACCTGTCAAGTTTCGTGTCATTCGGAGGTCGTTTGATACTCCAACGGTTAACCGGGTAACCGTAAAGCCTCTTTTGTTTGCAGCCCAACACCCCTTTCAAACTGGCCCAAAACCCAGCGAACTCCCCTCCATGCTCTCGGTCGTTCGATCACGATCGCGTGGCCGAAAACCGCACCTCATTTGGACTCTCCTAGCTCCCTTTACCTATAAAAACACCTCCCCCGTCCAAATCCGGGTCCCGAAACCCTAGAAATCGCCCTCCGCCGCCACCGGACGCGTCTGCGGCAACCGGACATATCCGCCGCCGCGCCAGCCAACCCCACTCCGCCACGTGGCACCGCCGCCGCGCCGCCGTCCAGCCAGCGGGGCCCAGGCAAACCCGCCCTGGGGCAGCATCCAGCGCCTCCGGCTCGCCCGCCGCCGCCGAAGCGGCCGCCCGCCGCCCGCCCGTGCGCCGCCTTGCCTCGTCGTCGAACGCCGCCGCCTTCGCGTCGCCCGCGCGAGCCCGGCCGCCAATGCGCCTCCTCCGCGCCGCGCCCTCCGCCCGGCCGTCCTCCGCGCAGAGCCCCGCGCCGCCGCCTCCCGCCCGGCGCGTGCCCGGCCGGCCGCCGCCAGCTCCCTCCGCCGCCCTAGGCCGCCGCGCCGGAGTGGCTCCTCGCCGGCCGGCCGACTCCGCCTCGCCGCCCCCGGCCTCCTCCGGCCAGATCCGGTCGAGGAGCGACCGGATCCAGCCCCCCCGCGCTCCGGCGACCCCTCCTCCCACTCCGGCCGCCGTCCCCGTCGTCTCCGGCGAGGTTCCGGCCAACCTCGAAATCCGCGCCCGGGTCAACCCCAGATCCGGAGGTGATTTTATCCTCTAAGTCCCCGAAGCTTTTCGCATTATCATGCATTTTCATCGCATCATAACTTTGCATCCGTAGCTCCGTTTCGTGCGTGTAATATGTCAAATTGTTCGTCTCGATGAGTACATCATTTCATTCCATCGCATCATTTACATTTGAGCTCATCTTGATGCCCGAAGTGCTGTTAGAAGAGGGCTATGTGATGTTACTTTCTGATTCTTATCAGAACATGCACTTTTGTCATTTTTGCCATGATTGATGTGTGCACCCTATGAACTCGAGTCCTACATGTGTTTTATAATATGCCATGCCATCTTTACAGGGGTGTATGCCATGTATTTTTGTGATCTCTGTGGTGACTAGCACAAGCATGCAAACTAGGCTTCATGATGTTGCTGATTTCAGCCCCTGTTTTGCTGATATTTTTATGCCATGTTAACTTGATGCTACCGAGAGATCCATGCATATTTTGAGATACTTCAGTAAGGTTGTTTTGAATATATGGTTATGCTCTATCCATCCATGCCCTTGTTTGCAATTATGGAGTGCCATAGCTTGAGTCAATCGAGCTCTACTTTTGCTATAAAATGTTTCCTGGCTGGTTGTTTACATGTTATGCAATTTTGCCAAGGTTGTTGTGGTTGAGCCGTGTATGCTATGATGTTGTTCTTGCCATTTATAGCCTCTATGATATGTCTTCTTACTGTTGGTTGCCTTGCCATGCCATGTATTGCTCTGTGGTGAGTGGTTCAAGCTCACCAACATGCCTACTTATTGTTGTTCCTGCCATGTATGAATCTGCAATATAACTTGCCATGTTTACATGGGTGCCATCATATCTTCCGATCCTTTTTGGCTTATGGTCAGTAAGGGACTTTTGTTATATGCGATTAGTAGATTCATGCCATGCCTTTGTTTGCCATGATAAGTTCCTGTAGCATGTTGTTTTATAGCTCTAAACATTGCAACCTGATGTTATTTCCTGATAAGTCTGAAACTGTTATTATTTGCAATCTTGCCATGTGTGTTTGAGCATGTTCTAGTGATTTCTGGAGATAGCTCAGTGTTCATGTTTTGTCATGCTTTACCTGTACATCATGCCTATGCCTTTTTGTTTCATGTTATGGTGCTGTAGCATGTTGCTTTGGTGCTTGCAATATGCCTAGTTGCTGTTATGGACAGATTGTTGTCATGACTTGTATTGTGTGTATGTGTTGAACCGTTGCTCCGTTTTGAGTGTGCTCTATATGAAACTTGCTTGTTTTTGCATGTAGTTTCATATTATCATGTTGCATCCATGTTTTGAGGTGTTTTCTTGATGTTTGTATGCATTTTGCATCAATGCCATGTTTAACTTGTTTTGCTCATATCTTCTAGGCCGTAGCTCCGAATTAAATGAACTTTATATGTAACTTGACTAGAATTTCGTGTAGATCCTCTTGGTACTCTTTAACTTGCTGTTTAACAACTTGAACATAAGGTTTATTCAGATCTGGACCAATTTCGAAATTTGCATATGAGGACTTACCAGAATTGTTCTACGTTGTCCCCGACCTCATTTAAACTTGCTTTGATGTGTTGCTCTTGTTTGCATCATCTCTTGCCATGAGTAGCTTCATGTAGCTTTTTCATGCATCATGCTTGTTGTGCATCATGCCTTGTTCATGTGTGGTGTGTTTACCATGTTGTGTGCTTCTTCTTGTTAGTTCCTGTTTCGTTGCGATCGTGAGGATTCGTTCGTCTACGCTTGGTTCGGCTTCATCCGTTCATCTTCTTCATGGACTCGCTCTTCTTCCTTGCGGGATTTCAGGCAAGATGACTGTCACCTTGGATCTCATTACTATCATTGCTATGCTAGATGCTTCGTTCTATCGCTATGCTGCGCTACCTATCACTTGCTGCTCAAGCCTACCTAATTGCCATGTCAGCCTCTAACCTTTTGCACCCTTCCTAGCAAACCATTGTTTGGCTAAGTTACCGCTTTGCTCAGCCCCTCTTATAGCGTTGTTAGTTGCAGGTGAAGATGAAGTTTGTTCCTTGTTGGAACATGGAGATGTTGTTCCTTGTTGGAACATGTTTACTTGTTGGGATATCACAATATATCTTATTTAATTAATGCATCTATATACTTGGTAAAGGGTGGAAGGCTCGGCCTTATGCCTAGTGTTTTGTTCCACTCTTGCCGCCCTAGTTTCCGTCATATCGGTATTATGTTCCCGGATTTTTGCGTCCCTAACGCGGTCGGGTGATTTATGGGACCCCTTGACAGTTCGCTTTGAATAAGACTTTTCCAAAGAAGGCCCAACATTGGTTTTACCATTTGCCGACCTATTACCTTTTTCCCTAGGAGTCGCGCATCCCAAGGGTCATCTTTATTACCCCCGGCCCTTGCTTGTCTAGCGTTGGTCCAAGCTAGAGCACCGTCGGGACCATCCCTTGGCAACTTAGGTTATGTCGGTACTGTGACGCTTAGCTTATCCGGTCGTGGCTCGAGGCGAGATATGTGCAGCTACTATCGGGATGTCGGCACGCCGGAGGTCTTGCTGGTCTTGTTTTATTGTTGTCGAAATGTCTTGTAGCCGGATTCGAGACTGATCGGGTCTTCCGGGAGAAGAATATCCTTCGTTGATCATGAGAGCTTATCATGGGCTAAGTTGGGACACCCTGCAGGGTTTGAACTTTCGAAAGCCGTGCCCGCGGTTATGTGGCAGATGGGAATTTGTTAATATCCGGTTGTAGTAAACTTGAAGCAAACCCATCTAAAATACACCAACCGTGTGCGTAACCATGAGTGTCTCTTTTCGGGGTTGATCGAGAGGAGAACACGGTTTCTGGGTTATGTCTGACGTAAGTAGGAGTTCAGGATCACTTCTTGATCATTACTAGTTGACGACCGTCCTTTGTTTCTCTTCTCGCTCTCATTTGCGTATGTTAGCCACCATATATGCTTAGTCGCTGCTACAACCTCACCACTTTACCCCTTCCTTTCCCTTTAAGCTTTGCTAGTCTTGATACCCTTGGTAATGGGATTGCTGAGTCCTCGTGGCTCACAGATTACTACAACACCAGTTGCAGGTACATATTTGCGATGATCATGACGTGAGGCGATGTTTGCTTGTATGGGAGTTCTTCTTACGCTTCTTCTTGATCGGGGATAGGTTCCAGGTCGGCAGCCTGGGCTAGCAGGGTGGATGTCATTTGAGCTTCTGTTTATGTTTCATCCGTAGTCGGATGTTGATCTTGTATTGGATATTGATGTATTCCTGTGGCATTTGTGCCTTATGTATGTATCCCTATGTATTATGTAAAGTTGATGTAATGATATCCACCTTGCAAAAGCGTCTTCAAGATGCGCTTCTATCCTTGGTGGGACCATCGAGTTCCTTTAGGATAGGGTCGCATCTTGGGCGTGACACTACGTGACTAGTTAGGCTCCTGAGTCGCGATGCTCAGGAGTCCCCCTTGACGTTCAAACGAATTTTCATACCTTGGCTCCTCTCGGGGAGGCGCGTGACGACCAGGTCTGAGGGACCTGGCTGGGTGGCGTATGTTCAGGCGTGGCCCGGGCGCAGCCACCGTGTCTAGCCCCCTCGCGCGGCACTCTCGAGGGGAGGCGTTGCGATGGCGCCAGACACTAAGCTCTGGTCTCCCTGAGGTTGATACGGTTGTGAGCCAGCCTCAGTTGTTTATCACCAGCGCAGAGCATAGCGCTTCCGTATGTGTACGGGCGTAGCCGCTCCTCAGCAGTGTCGTCAGCCAGCGCGGAGCATGGTGCTTCCAGTGCGTGGGAGGGGCTCCCCTCGGGAGGAGCCCAGGCGCAGCTAACGCCTCCACGACACGTGGCCGACACGGTAGGGCTAGGAGAGGTGTATCTGGGCACCCATGAGCCAGCGCGGGACTCACAAGGCCCTACCTCGAGGCGGGTTGTGCCTGGCTCTCGGCCTTTATCAACGGTGTGTTCCTGTAGGGTTAGAATGCAAATGCTCTACGTCCTCAGGTCCCGGCCCTCGAGCAAGCTTAGCCGCCACTGGTATGACATGTCTTGATGCCGTGGGTGGTGAGGGCTGGAGAGCCGGTAAGAGCCCATGAGTCACGATGCTTAGGTACCCCCCTTTTAACGTGCAAGCGCTTTGCATTAGGGCGGAGAGGTCCGCGACAGGTAGTAGGTAATAATGACGTGAATCAGGTTAAGCACGAAGGATACAATCCATCTAGATAGGTGCGGAGAAAGCACATGCCACTGGGTCTGGCCCGAGCAGCTTGGGGATAATGCAGCCCGAGGGGCGCCCCCAATAAGGTAAGTAAAGAACATACACAAAATGGATACATGCCACAGGAACGGACCCACGCGGCCTGGGAATGATGCAGCCCGAGGGGCGCTCCCAGCTGAAAACGGAACTTGGAAAGGTGTCACCTGATATGGTCGGAGATGGCGGGATGTTGAGGTAGCGGATGACACGTGATGAGGAAGCCGACCCTCACGAGCCCTCCGGACCTGGAGCCTCAGGAGGCTCCGGGGGCATGGGGGGGGGGGGTTCCTCGAGAGCCATCACCATTTCTGCCAGGACCGCGTGCTGCTTGACCTCCTGAGCCCCAGAGCGCACCTCAGCAAGCGCTGATGGGCGGCGACCGCGTTCGGCAGGCCAAAAGGCATGCGAACATAGCTGTGAGGCGGACCCTTGCACCGCCCCATGCGTGAGGGCCAGAGGCGCTCCTGAGACGCGGCTTGGTTGAGCCCTGGTATGTCGATGCAGATTCACAGCCCAGCATCCTCGCCTGGATGTGGGACCACGGCGGGCAAGCGGCGACAGCCGCGCATGACTCTTGACTCCTGTAGCTCCTGGATGCTCCTCATGATGAACTCCTGAGGGTTTCACCCTCCTTGCCTCATGCCTTCCTGAGGGAAACATGCCTTGAAGCACACCTCCAAGTGGTGCCCGAGCGCCTCCCTCGTGACTCCGGCTAGGTCGGTGGCTCGCCATGAAAGAGCCCCCCGAGCCCCGCCTGAGGAGGGCGCCGGGCGCGCCTTCCTATGCGACAGAGGGTGGTGCCCCTTGAACGGGTGCGGGTCTTGTTGCCGCGCGTCCGGAGGTACCTACCCCATGAGGGCTTGGACCAGGCGAAGGCTTCTTCTTCTTAGGGATCGCCTCAGGAAGTCTCCTGCTCCTGTGATCTGGGTCTTCGATCGCTGCGGCTTGGAAGGCACGCTTAAGAGAGCACACTGCATCCCTTTCCTCACAAGGCACTGTGATGACTCCTCCGCTTCCTGGCATCTTGAGGACATTGTAGCCATGGTGGGTCACTGCCATGAACTTGGCCAAAGCTGGGTACCCGATGATGGCATTGTATGGCAGGCGAATGTGGGCGACGTCAAAGTCGATGAGCTCGGTGCGGTAGTTGTTGCGCTGACCAAAGGTGACGGGAAGGCAAACTTGCCCTATCGGGACGGTGGAGCCATCGGTGACTCCTGAGAAAGGCTTGGTTGGCTGAAGCTGATCATATGGCACTTGGAGATCATTGAATGTCTCGACAGATAGGACGTTGAGTCCTGCTCCGACGTCGATGAGGGTCCTGGTGACTTGCACGTTGCTGATGACTGGTGAGCAAAGCATGGGGAGGACTCCGGCCGTTGCCGCGCACTTGAGCTGATCCGCCGAGCTGAACGTGATAGCGCACGACGACCACCTGAGGGGGTGTGTGGCCTCAGGCTTGGGGAGGACTGCATTCACCTCGCGAGCAAACTGCTTGAAGATGCGCTGAGAGGCTGGGGCCTGAGCGCCGCCCAGGATGCAAGAAATCGCGCGCGGCTCCTGGAAGCCCCTAGCCCCCTCGTCCTGATGATTGTCTTCGTACCTCCTTGGCGGCTGTGGCAGAGGTGGGAGCCCTGCGTTGCCTTGAGGGCGGTCCTCACGAGGCTGGTCCCTCTAACCTCCCTCGCGAGGCTGGTCCTGCCAGCGGTCCTCGCGAGGTCTGTCATGCCATCCTTGGCGAGGGCCACGGTGTTCCCAGCATCCTTCGCCTCTTCCTCCTCCTCGGCCATAGCCCCGATCATTGCACTCGGGGCGTCGGCCGATACGCCCTTCTCGCACGACCCTGAGCTCCTGGCATTCATTGGTGTTGTGGGTGTGGAGGTCGTGGTATACGCAGTACCGGCTGCCCTTGGATGACTCGGGCTGATCCCTGCCTCGCTTGGTGTCTGGTTCCGCCGCAAGCACGGCATCCCCCTTGCGCTTCACGTCCTTGGCCTTGGGCTTCTTCTCTTCTGGATCGACAGCCGGAAGCTCGAGGAGGGAGAGGTGCCCTTCCTCAGCCCTGGCGCATTTGGTCGCCAAGTTGAACAACTCCAGGGATGTGCACAGGTCTTCATGCATTGCTAGCTCCTCCTTCATCTTGATGTCACGCACGCCATCGGAGAAAGCTGAGATGATGGCTTCCTTAGTCACCTTGGGGATTTTGAGGCGGGCGTTGTTGAAGAGCTGGATGTACTTCTGCAGGGTCTCTCCTCGCTGCTGCTTGATGCGGTGCATGTCGCTCACAGCCGGAGGCCGGTCGCGAGTGCCATGGAAGTTGGCGATGAAGCGGGTGCGCATCTCGTCCCAGGAGGAGATCATGCCGGGAGCCAGGTTCGGGCTCCGTCCTTGAGCGCCATGGGGAACCAATTCGCCATGACCTTTTCGTCCCTGTTGGCGGCTTCGATGCCCAGCTCGTAGAGCTGAAGGAACTCCGCGGGGTCGGCAGTGTCGTCGTAGCAAGGAGGCAGGTCTGGCTTGAACTTGCCTGGCCATGCGACGCTGCGTAGCTCGGCGGTGAAGGCGCGACAACCTGCAGTGGCCACCGGGGCTCTCTGCTGATGCGGAGCTTGCTCTTGTGGATTCCCGTGCACCGCTGCCTGGAGCAGCGCGTGGTCTTGACGCGGTGGCGCTGGAGCGCGGTCACGGCGCTCTAGTGCTGGGAGCACGCGAGCACCTTCTTGGGGACGAGGGATCTCCTGGCAGCTCCTTTCTTGCTTGCTGGCGCCCAGGGCGGGGCGTCTCGGCCCGGGCCACGCGCCTTGGAGCCAAGGCGCCTTCTTGGGGAGGAGGTGGCGGGGGCACCTCCGGCTCCCTGCCTCCCGCGCGGGGTGAAGGGCGAGGCAACGAGAGGGACGGCACGGGGGAGCCCCCTGTGGCGCGGACGAGCTCGGCGACGCGGTCGAGCCACTCCTCGTAGACGTCGTCGACAGGGCGGTAGCGCAGGAGCTCGTTCGCCGCGATGAGCGTGGCTCGAGCCTCCATGGGAGCGCGGTGCGTGCGGGACGAAGAACCAGCAGGGGTGAGCGAAGGAGTAGCGGTGCGGCCTTCTCGCCTCAGTGATGGATGCAGGGACGAGGCCTGCTGCTCGTTCCCCGCCGTGCCGGTGGCGGCAGGCGACGGGGAACGACGGGGGTGTCTGCCGACGGGAGCCGTGTGGGCGAATCGAGCGGCACGAGCAGCCCGGCGCTCGGCGCGGACTCGGCGAGCGTCAGCCATGGACACGACGGAAGATCACACATGACCAGCGGAAGAAAGATTCCGGCGCACCCCTACCTGGCGCGCCAAATGTCGGATTTCGGGTTCCGGCAGACCCTTGAGGTTCGAACACTGGGGTGCGCGCGGAGATCTTTCCCCTACCAGCTCACGCGTTAATGGTTTGCAAGGGATCTAAACTAGGAACGATGAACAGCTCAAGAGACATGAGATTTATACTGGTTCGGGCCACCGTTGTGGTGTAATACCCTACTGCAGTGTGTGGTGTGGTGGATTGCCTCTGGGGCTGATGAAGAACAGAACAAAGGAAGAACAACCTCGCGAGGGTCTGTTCTTGAGCTGGTGAGATGGACTTCTTGGGCGAGTCCAGTCGCTTCTCTCTCTCTCTCTCTCTGGTAGGTTCTCTCTTGTCTCGTAGGGTTTTGTCCTCCGTCCTCCCTGTGGTGGCTAGTCCTATTTATAGAGGGAGGCCCTGGGCCTCTTCCCAAATAATGAGCGGGAATGGCGCCAACAATTGGCCATTTTGAAGGGGAACATCTAGTACACTTATCCTGACTAAACTTGGTCTTCGGCTGCCAAAGGTTCTGACGGTGACGCCGTCCCGGGCTCCACGATGACCTCCGTCCTGCCGCTCTGCTGGTCTTGGTCTTGTTGCACCGAAGCGGTAACCTTTGCCTGATGCTTTGGCCTGTGCTTGCCCCCTTTGCACCGGAGGGGAAACAAGGACACTGCGCAGGCTGGCGCCCGCCTGGTCTCGATCGTCATGGCTTGCGTCACGGGGCACCCTCGTGAGGTACCCTGCCTTGATCTCTCCGCCTGCTCGTGAGCCTGCCTGACGAGGCTGCTCCAGAGGAAGGTTCCTGTCGTCCGCCCGGCGAGGCTTGACCCCTCGCGAGGGTCTTGAGCTTGAGCTGATGAAGCTAGGCCGCGCTGGGCCCCCACTTGAGCCACGCCGTAGGCCGTAGCCAGGCAAGTCTGGGGACCCCCGTTCCAAGAACGCCGACAGCTTCCTTGTTGGCGGCAACCGCCCAGGCCGCTAAAGTTTCCGACCTCAATCGGAAGCTGAAGCTGGCTGATGATGAGATTGACCTCATTAACAAGCGGTTCGATGAGGCGCAAGGTATGTTTAAAAGAGCTCTGATATGCCTGAAGTGATATGCAAATTCAGAGTTAAGCTCATGCACTGCTATGATTATGATTGCAGGTAGCGCGGCCGAGGTTGATATTCTCAAGAGTGCCCTTGCGCAAGCCAAGGAACAGGCGGAGGTAAGCAAAGCGGCCGCTGATAAAGCGGCTGCGGATGTAAAGACCAAACAGGTCGCCCACCGCCAGCATGAGGAGAGGGTTGCCGAAGTGGAGCAAGATTTGAAGGTCACCATCGGCAAGTGCGAGGCGTTGGAGGAGAAGAGTACGACCCAAGCGGCCAATCTCTCCAAGGACCTCCAAGAGGCCAAAGAGGCGCGGACCAAGGCCCGGGCAGCTCGGGAGGAGATCCGGGAGGCCGAACAGATAGCAGCCGGTTAGCCCTTTCTTTTGCAAAGTATATTTGGCGGCCAAAGATATGCCTTCCTCACTCGACTGTGGAGTTATCCAGACGCCTTTGCGGATCTTCCGAAGAGTGCTGCCGACACCGCGCAGTTCTTCTGGGCTGTGGCACCCCGGCTCAGAGCAACCAGTTTACCATGTATTGCCAGCCTAGAGACCATGTCTTCTGGCAACACACTACATCTTGGTATAGAAAACAACCGCTTTATTGATGCTAGCGGAACAAGGTTCATAATACAACGAGTTGCGAGGCCAAGCGGCACACATGGTGCAGCTGAACAATATGTACATTATTTAGTGAACATAAATGGGGCCTCACTCATGACAACTACGCGGCAGCGGAACGACGTTGAAGCGGAACTCCATAGCACAGGGACACCAATGTGGACACGATCTAGACTCGGACAACACTCCTTTCCAACGAGACTTTCCTGAAAGCTGGCATGACATGCCAGGTCAGTACATTGAATGTACTTGCACGCTCACAACAAACATAAACATAATGACAAGCAATATCATGATAATTAACCAATTGAATCACTAATGCAAAGTCATATCAGGAATGCAGTGATCATGATCTCGTGATATAAGTCCCTTGGACTTGCTTACCAAACAGTGATCGCTCCTGGATCACAAACAGACAAACCATCTTGGCCTTTGATCGGGTTACCTTGTAACCAAACGGTGATCTTTCTGAGATCATAAACTGACCAACAACTTGGTCTCCATCATCAAGATGGTTTCTCAACCATCATCTCCTCAACAGTGCAAGGTTCATATCTTAGTGTGCAAAATTAATTAAGCATTGACCCATGGTGTGACCTACTTTCGAGCGTGTCCGTAACAGTGGACTTGGCTATCGATAGATTGAATACACTCTGCCGAGGTAGCGCACTGTACCCACACCACGGATCCCATGGCGTCGCACTCCCATTCGGGCGGACCAACGACATTCCAATGAAACCCCTCCATTGCCATGACACTCTCCCGACCACTCCGACTTACTCCCCACTGGGCTAGTCCTGGGTGGCCCCGTGTCTATCAAAGACACCAAGGGCCATCGTCGTGGCAAAACATAAACGGTCCCAAATGGGGACAAGGTACCATAACAACAACGGGCACAGAAGGTTATTTTTGCTTACCGGGCCAGGGTAACGCACGCCCATAACCTTCCCTCGTTGGAGGCACCGACCAGAGGCATGACAACGGACCGAATAAAGGCCTTCCCATAAAGGCAAATGTGGTTGCACTGGGAAAAACTCGATTCAGTGGCACCATGAACCGATCAACGATATGTTCAAGTTGAGTTTTTAACAGGTTCAACTTAGAGTGAAAATAACCGGTGTCATGATATGCCATGAAAATGCAACACTAACATATGCATCATATATCAACGGAAATAACTGGGTCAACTATGGCTTCCTACTAGCTTGTGGAGTGGGTGAGAGGAGTGGATGATGCTCGAGAAGGTTCGGGAGGGCTGTATTTATAGTCGAGCGAGGTGAGGGGTTCGGGCTCCGCCGGAGGACACCTGGACATGGCACCCGACGACGAACGGCGTCAGTGAGCGAGGGGGAAGGTGACGCAGCTTACGCGGGCACTGTGGGCGAGCAAAGATGAGCACAGGAGCGAGGGGGTGGCGACGAACACAGTGCGCAGTGCACTGTTGGGTTGGCCGGACTGCGCCCGTGCTCGCTGCGGTGAGCTCCGGCGTCGGCGAGCACCAGGAGGGAGTTAAGGGTGTCGGGACGATGATCGTGGCGAAGATTGGCAAGGCGCGGCAGGCGGAGAAGCGAGCACGCGCTCAACAGCAGCTCGGGCGCGTCGTAGAGCGCGTCGACCGTATGCCAGCACGCCTGGACAAACGCAGTCAGCGCGTGAACTATGACATCAGGCCACGCTAAGCTTAAACTTCATGTCTGGTGTGTTGTCCTTAGTGGTTTGAGTGGTTACAACACTCTGAGTTGAGCTCAAGCGAAGTAAGTTGGAGTTTCACTTCCTGGTAAGTTTCTGTACAGTAACTTTGAGAGCTTACTGTGGTCAAAATACTAAGAGTTGGGATCTGGGCTTTGGAGGTTAGCAATCATCTAGGAGGTTAGTGATGCACAAGAAAATTCAGCAGCATTTGAGCAAGTAAAATGGTAGTTGCTGTAGAAACCACCATTTCTGTCCAGAATAGAAAATATTTTCTGTAGCAAAAATATTCCAAAAAGTGATGCAATATTTTTGCCCAGGAGGGTGCCCTAGGGTTCAAAGAATATTTGGGAATTTTCCCATATTTTTGTGGGCAAGAAAAATTGGGGTTTCTTTGGAACACAATGGGCTAGTTAGGGTTTTGGGAGGGAAAATGAATATTTTTCAGTTAAGAAAAATATTCATAATATTATTTTGAGGTGGATCAGAGAAGAAATGATGGCTAGAGAGATAAATGAGTCACTTGGGTGAAATTCAAGGTGGTACCCAAGTGCTTTAGTCCATCTGAAGTGATTCAAAATTCCAAATTCGAATCCAAACCAAATGAAAATCAAACAAGGAAGAGATGGCAACAACCAGGCTGTCACAAACCTCCCCCACTTAGGATGAATCTCGTCCTCGAGATTCAGTTGCTCGGGAAAACCATTCTGGATAATGTGCCGTTAGAAATTCTTCTCATTCCCAAGTTGATTCTGCCTTGGTGTGATGCTCCCACTGAATTTTGTAAAACTTCCTTGCTTTACTACGAGTGACCCTTTCCATCTGATCCAAAATTCTAAACGGTCTCTCTTCATAAGTTAAATCCTTAATGAACTCTATTTTTGCCATAACAGTCTTCTTCTCAGGCGGCGATATGCATCGCCTCAACTGTGAAACAATGAACACATTGTGCACTTCTCATAGTTCTGGGGGCAGTTCCAACTGATACGCAACAGTACCCACTTTGGACATAACTGGGAGCGGACCAATAAACCTGGGTGCCAATTTTCCACGAGTCTGGAATATCTTGACTCCTTTCATAACAGTGACTCGAGGTATACATGTTCTCCGGGTTCAAAACTGATCTGTCGGTGCTTCGCATCATAATAACTCTTCTGTCGAGATTTAGCCAATTGCAATCTGTCTCGGATTTCCTTAACTTGCTTCTCAGGTTCCATCATGAGATCTGTTCTGAAATACGGCTATCTCCAGTTTGAGACCAATTCAAAGGAGTGCGGCACTTACGGCCATACAAAGCCTCATAAGGTGACATCTTTAGACTGGTCTGGAAGCTGTTATTGTATGAGAACTCGACATAAGGCAGACAGTCTTCCCATTTAGGTCCTTGGGCCAAGGCACAGGCTCGAAGCATATCTTCGAGTATTTGGTTTACTCACTCTGTCTGTCCAGCGGTCTGAGGATGATAAGCGGTACTATACTTTAGTGCTGTCCCCAAGGCTTAGTGGAGACGTGACCAGAAAGCGAAGGTAAAAAGTGACCCCCAGTCGAAAGTGATTGTTCGAGGTACTCCATGCAGACTGACTATCCTGGACACATACAGTTGTGCGAGTTGATCGGCTCGGTATGTTATTTTGATGGGGATAAAGTGAGCTACCTTGGTTAAGGTGTCCACTATGACCCAGACTGCGTCATTGCCTCGCGGAGTCTTCGGTAGACCTGTGACAAAATCCATGCAGACATCATCCCATTTCCATTGTGAAATGGGCAACGGTTGGAGGAGTCCGGCTGGTTTCTGGTGTTCTGCCTTCACCTTGTTGCATATGTCGCAACAGGCCACAAAATAGGCAATGTCTTTCTTTATCCCCTCCCACCAGAATATTTGTCGAAGATCTTCGTACATTTTAGTACCTCCAGGGTGAATAGAATATGAAGATTCGTGTGCTTCTGACAGTATTTTCTTCCTTAAACCCTCTTGACTGGGTACACAAATCCTTCCACGTTATCGTAGTGTACCTTGTTGATCCTTAGAAAAATCTGAAGTCTGTCCTACTAACATACGCCTGGCATGTTCCCATAGGACGGTGTCATCTGGCTGGGCCTTGCGGATCTCTTCCTCGAGGGTAGGAGTAACTTCCATAATATTAGCAAGACCAGCACCAACTATGACCAGGTTGAGCTGAGCAATCTCTTCTTGAAGTTCAGGAGGCAAGGATTCCATTATGGTATTCAGGCTGACAGGTTTTCGGCTGAGTGCATCGGCAACCACGTTGGCCTTACCCGGGTGGTAATTTATTCCAAGATCATAGTCCTTGACTAACTCAAGCCATCTTCGTTGACGGAGACTTAAATCTGGCTGAGTAAATATGTACTTGAGACTCTTGTGGTCGGTAAAAATTTGGCACCTCTTCCCAATGAGGTAGTGCCTCCAAAATTTTAGAGCATGAACCACCGCGGCTAATTCCAGATCAAGAGTAGGATAATTGCCTTCGTGTGGTCGTAGCTGTCGCGATGCATATGCTACCACCTTGCCATCTTGCATAAGTACGCATCCAAGACCCTATCTGGAAGCGTCACAGTACACATCAAAGCTGCGGTAGATGTCTGGAAGAGTCAACACTGGTGCTGTCGTCAGACAGATTTTTAGCTCATTGAAACTTTTCTCACAGTCCTCAGTCCATTCAAACTTCTTATCTTTCTTGAGTAGCTCCATCATAGGTTTGGCAATCTTGGAAAATCCTTCAATGGAGCGACGGTAGTACCCAGCTAGTCCAAGGAAACTCCGGATTTGGGATACGGTTGTGGGTGCCAACCAATCGAGCACGTCCTTCACTTTGCTCGGGTCCACGGCTATACCATCTGCGGACAACACATGTCCAAGACATCCCACCCGCTTGAGCCAAAACTCGCATTTGCTAAATTTGGCGTATAGCTGATGGTCACGGAGTCGTTGTAACACAACTTTGAGGTGTTCTTTGTGCTCTTCCTCACCTTTTGAGTATCTGAGTATGTCATCGATGAAGACCACCACAAATTTATCGAGGAAGTCCATAAATACTTTATTCATCATATGCATGAAGAAATCAGGTGCATTAGAGAGGCCAAAGGACATAACTGTATATTCATAAAGACCGTACCGGGTAGTGAATGCAGTCTTAGGAATATCTTCCTTTTTAATCTTGAGTTTGTGGTATCCTGTCCTTCAATCAATTTTGGAGAATACCTTTGCCCCACTGAGTTGATCAAACAAGTCATCAATCCTGGGAAGTGGATATTTATTTTTGATGGTGACATCATTCCGCTGACGGTGATCCACACACATACGAAGACTACCATCTTTCTTATCCACGAATATAGCAAGTGATCCCCATGGTGAAGAGCTGGAACGGATATATCCTTTCTGGAGCATCTCATCAAGTTGTTTCTTTAGCTCCACTAATTCTGACGAAGGCATCCGATAATACTTCTTGTATAACGGTGTGGTTACGGGCACAAGATCTATTGCAAACTCAAGCTCTCGATCTGGCGGCATGCCTGGCTGTTCTTCTGGAAATACATCAGGAAACTCACTGACCACATGAATTAATTCCAACTCACTAGCCACAACGGTGAAGACCATTTCTTTCTTGGGTATGCTCCTGCGGGCATAGAATTTCGTAGTCTGCCCCTCTTGACTTGTTAAAGTCACTTCTCAGGTTGCGTAATTTATGCATACTTGATATTCGGTTAACCAATTCATCCCCAAAATAATGTCCAAATTTACAGACTCAATGACTATCAAGGAAGTTGGAAAACGGGCTCCTTTGATATTAACTTCCATATTATAGCAGACCGGATTGCTTCTGAGCAAAGATCATGAGGATTGTACCAGCATATTCTTGCTAAAAATTGAACAAGGAAATTTGTTTTGGGCAACAAAACTCCGCGAAATAAAAGAGTGGGAAGCCCCAGAGTCAAATAAAATTATGGCAGGTATGCTATTAACAGAAAACAAACCAATGACGACTTCAGGGTTCTGATACGTCTCCAACGTATCTATAATTTTTGATTGTTCCATGCTATTATATTATCCATCTTGGATGTTTATGGGCTTTATTTTACACTTTTATATTACTTTTGGGACTAACCTATTGACCCAGAGCCCAGTGCCAGTTCCTGTTTTTTTCCCTTGTTTCAGTGTTTTGAAGAAAAGGAATATCAAATGGAGTAGAAACGGAATGAAACCTTCTGGAGAAGTTATTTTTTGAAGGAAAGCAACCGGGGAGACTTGGAGTGCACGTCAGGAAAGCAACGAGAGAGGAACGAGGCAGGGGGCGCCCCCAACCCCTGGGCGCGCCCTCCACCCTATGGGGCCCCTCGTGGCTCCCAAGACGTACTTCTTTCACCTATATATTCCCATATACCCTAAAAACTTCAGGGAACAAAATAGATCGGGAGTTCCGCCGCCGCAAGCCTCTGTAGCCACCAAAAATCAATCGGGACCCTGTTCCGGCACCCTACCGGAGGGGGAAATCCTCACCGGTGGCCATCTTCATCATCCCGACGCTCTCCATGGCGAGGAGGGAGTAGTTCACCCTCGGGGCTGAGGGTATGTACCAGTAGCTATGTGTTTGATCTTTCTCTCTCGTATTCTTGACTTGGCACGATCTTGATGTATCGCGAGCTTTGCTATTATAGTTGGATCTTATGTTTCTTCTCCCCCTCTACTCTCTTGTAATGGATTGAGTTTTCCCTTTGAAGTTATCTTATCGGATTGAGTCTTTAAAGATTTGAGAACACTTGATGTATGTCTTGCCATGCGTATCTGTGGTGACAATGGGATATCACGTGATTCACTTGATGTATGTTTTGGTGATCAACTTGCGGGTTCCGCCCATGAACCTATGCATAGGGGTTGGCACACGTTTTCGTCTTGATTCTCCGGTAGAAACTTTGGGGCACTCTGTAACGCCCCAGATTCGATGCGCCAGGTGTCCGCCAGTTATTCGCTGTCTTTGCCATGTCATGTGCTTGCGTGTCTCTCTTTGCCATGTCATCATCTGCATTTCATATCATGTCATCATGTGCATTTCATTTTGCATACGTGTTCGTCTCATGCATCCGAGCATTTTTCCCGTTGTCCGTTTTGCAATCCGGCACTCCTATGTCTCCCGGCGCCCCCTTGTACCTCTTTTCATGTGCGGGTGTCAAACGGTCTCGGAATGGACCGAGGTTTGTCAAGCGGCCTTGGTATAGCACCGGTAGACCGCCTGTCAAGTTTCGGATCATTTGGAGGTCGTTTGGTACTCCAACGGTTAACCGGGTAACCGCAAAAGCCTCTTTTGTGTTGCAGCCCAACACCCCTTTCTAAGTGGCCCAAAACCCACCAAACTCCCCTCCATGCTCTCGGTCGTTCGATCATGATCGCGTGGCCGAAAACCGCACCTCATTTGGACTCTCCTAGCTCCCTCTACCTATAAATATGTCCTCCCCGTCCAAATTCGCGGATGATTTCGCTCCTAACCCTAGCCCCGCTCCCCTCGTGCGCCGGACATGTCCAGCCCCGCCGGACATGTCCAGCCGCCACGTCGCCCGGCCCAATCAGGGCGTGCCACGTCGCCCCGCCGCCTCTCTCCTCCAGCCAGGTCGCGCCACGTGGCACCGGCCACCTCCGCCCGCCGCCTGCCCATGGAGCCCATCCAGCGAGCCCAGCGAGCCTGCGCGCCGCCGCCCGATCGGGTCGCGCCTCCGCCCGGGCCCGCCGCCCGCCGGCGCTTCGCCGCCGCCGCCGGCGCCTCGCCGCCTCATGGTCGTCGCCCTCGCCGGCCGACTCCACCGCCGTGTCCATGCCGCCGTCGCCCGGCCAGCGGCCGCGCCCGGCTCGCGCGCGCCCGGCTGAAGCTCCGCCCGAGCCGCCTCGCCCTTGCTCCTCCCTCGCGGAGCTCCTCGCCGGAGGAGCTCGCCTGCCCGCCATGGCCGACCTCGCCGGCGCCCGCTCCCTTCTCCTCGTCGCCCGGCCACAGCGCCGCGCCTCGCCGCGCCTCGGCGCCGTGCCCGGCGGCCTCCTCGCCGGTCCCGCCACCTCCGGTCGCCGGAGCTCGCCGGAGGAGCTCCGCCGACCGCCTCCTCTCCTTCCCCTCCGGCCGAGATCCGGCCTGCATCGATAACCGTGCACGCAGGGTTGACTTTCCCCCCTCTCTAAATTCCACTAAGTCCCGTGCATTTTTGTAATTTTGTTGCATTTTCGTTGCATCGTATCTCTGTGCATGTAGCTCCGTTTTGCGCGTATAATATGTCAAAATGTTCGCCTCGAAGAGTAGATCATTTCATCTCATTGCATCATTTTCATTTGAGCTCATCTTGATGCCCGAAATGCTGTTGCAAGAGTGCTATGTGATGTTAGTTTCTGATTTTTATCAGAACTTGCACGTTTGTCATTTTTGCCATGATTGATGTGTGCATCCTATGAACTTGAGTCCTACATGTGTTTTGCAATATGCCATGTCTTCTTTCCAGTGGTGCTTGCTATGTATTTTTGTGATCTATGTGGTGACTAGCACAAGCATGCAAACTAGGTGTCTTGTTGTTGCTGATTTCAGCCCTGTTTGCTGTTATTTTGATGCCATGTTTACTTGATGCTACCGAGAGATCCATGCACATTTTGAGATACTTCAGTAAGGATATTTTGTTAAACATGTCTTTCTCTATCCATCCATGCCCTTGTTTGCAATTATGGAGTGCCATAGCTTGAGTCAATCGCGCTCTACTTTTGCTATCAAATGTTTCCTGGCAGATTGTTTACAGGTTATTCAATTTTGCCAAGCTTGTTGTGGTTGATCCGTATATGCTATGTTCTTGTTCTTGCCATGTATGTCTTCTATGCCATGTCTTCTTGATGTATGTATGCTTAGTTTATCATATAAGTCTCTGTAGTGAGTGCATTGAGCTTGTAAACATGCCTTCTCGTTATCAGTTTTTGACATGTCATGTTGCTGAATCTGTTAACGAAACTTTCAATATTGACATGGGTGTTACTATATTTTCTGATCCTTTTTGGCTTATTGTCACTAAAGGACTTTTGTTCTATGCTTTGAGTAGATTCATGCCATGCCTTTGTTTGCCATGTTAAGTTCCTGTCACATGTTGTTTCATTGCTCTAAACATTGCAACCTGATGTTAATTTCTGCAATGCCTGAAACTGTTATTAGTTGCAATCTTGCCATGTCATTTTGAGCATGTTCTAGTCATTTATGGAGATAGCTCAGTGCTCATGTTTTGTAATGCTTTACCTGTAGATCATGCCCATGCCTTTTGTTATTATGTTGGGGTGCTGTAGCATGTTGTTTTGATGCTTGCAATATGCCTAGTTGCTGTTTTGGACAGCTTGTCCTTTAAACTTGTATAGGGTGTATGTGTTGATCCGTTGCTCCGTTTTGAGTGTGCTCTATATGAAACTTCCTTGATTTTGCATGTAGTTTCATATTATCATGTTGGATCCTTGTTTTGAGGTGTTTGCTTGATGTTTGTATGCATTTTGCACCAATGCCATGCTTATCTTGTTTTGCTCATATCTTCTAGGCCGTAGCTCCGAATCTAATGAACTTTATATGTAACTTGACTAGAATTTCGTGTAGGTCATCTTGGTGCATCTTAACTTGCTGTTTAACAAATTGAACCTAAAGTTATCCAGATCTGGACCAATTTCGAAATTTGCATATGAGGACTTACCGGAATTGTTATATGTTGTTTCCGGCCTCATTTAAACTTGTCTTGATGTGTTGTTCTTGTTTGCATCATGCCTTGCCATGATTAGCTTCATGTAGCTTTGTCATGCATCATGTTTGTTGTGCATCATGCCTTGTTCATGTGTGGTGTGTTTACTATGTTGTGTGCTTCTTCTTGTTAGTTCCTGTTTCGTTGCGATCGTGAGGATTCGTTCGTCTACGATTGGTTCGGCTTCTTCCGTTCATCTTCTTCATGGACTTGTTCATCTTCTTCATGGACTTGTTCTTCTTCCTTGCGGGATTTCAGGCAAGATGACCGCTACCCTGGATCTCACTACTATCATTGCTATGCTAGTTGCTTCGTTCTTTCGCTATGTTGCGCTACCTATTACCTGTTTACCAAGCCATCCCAAATTGCCATGTCAGCCTCTAACCTTTTGCACCCTTCCTAGCAAACCGTTGTTTGGCTATGTTACCGTTTTGCTCAGCCCCTCTTATAGCGTTGTTAGTTGCAGGTGAAGATGAAGTTTGTTCCTTGTTGGAACATGGAGATGTTGTTCCTTGTTGGAACATGTTTACTTGTTGGGATATCACAATATATCTTATATATTTAATGCATCTATATACTTGGTAAAGGGTGGAAGGCTCGGCCTTATGCACAGTGTTTTGTTCCACTCTTGCCGCCCTAGTTTCCGTCATATCGGTATTATGTTCCCGGATTTTGCGTCCCTAACGCGGTCGGGTGATTTATGGGACCCCTTGACAGTTCGCTTTGAATAAGACTTTTCAGCAAGGCCCAACATTGGTTTTACATTTGCCTCACCTAGCCTTTTTTCCCTTGGGAGTCGCTCTCAAGGGTCATCTTTATTACCCCGGGCGGTGCTTGTCTAGCGTTGGTCCAAACTAAACACCGTCTTGGGACCATCCCTTGGCAACTTGGGTTACGTCGGTTCTGTCGCTTCGCTTATCCGGTCGTGGCTCGAGGCGAGATACGCGCGGCTACTATCGTGGTGTCGGCGACGCCGGGAGGTCTTCTTGGTCTTGTTTTATTGCTGTGAAATGTCTTGTAGCCGGATTCCGAGACTGATCGGGCTTCCGGGAGAAGGTCTATTCTTCGTTGATCGCGAGAGCTTATCATGGGCTAAGTTGGGACACCCTGCAGGGTTTGAACTTTCGAAAGCCGTGCCAGCGGTTATGTGGCAGATGGGAATTTGTTAATGTCGGTTGTAGAAAACCGAAGTTGATCTTAATTAAAATACACCAACCGTGTGCGTAACGTGAGTGTCTCTTTTGGGGTTGATCGAGAGGAGAACACGGTTTCTTGGGTTATGTCTGACGTAAGTAGGTGTTCAGGATCACTTCTTGATCATTGCTAGTTGACGGCCGTTCCTTTGTTCCTCTCCTCGCTCTCTTTTGCGTATGTTAGCCACCATATATGCTTAGTCGCTGCTACAACCTCACCACTTTACCCCTTCCTTTCCCATTTAAGCTTTGCTAGTCTTGATACCCATGGTAATGGGATTGCTGAGTCCTCGTGGCTCACAAATTACTACACCACCAGTTGCAGGTACAGGTTATCCGATGATCATGACGTGAGAGCGTTGTTTGCTTGTATTGGAGTTCTTCTTCTGCTTCTTCTTCGATCAGGGATAGGTTCCAGGTCGGCAGCCTGGGCTAGCAGGGTGGATGTCGTTTGAGCTCTTGTTTATGTTTCATCCGTAGTCGGATGTTGATCTTGTATATGATGTTGTTGTATTCTTGGGGCATTTGTGCCTTTTGTATGTATCCCTATGTATTATGTAATGTTGATGTAATGATATCCACCTTGCAAAAGCGTTTCAATATGCGGGTCTATCCTTGGTGGGACCGTCGAGTTCCTTTTGGATAGGGTCCCATATTGGGCGTGACAAGTTGGTATCGAGCCTCGACCGACCCTAGGAGCCCCTTGTTTGATCGTGTAGTTTGGCGTTGTCGAGTCCGAAGAAAACTGTTTTGAGTCTAGTTATATCGAGAGTAGGAATTCTTTTTACTCCTCAGCCCCTTCGTCGCTCTGGTCAGGAATCTTGGCGTAGGTGTTTTGAATTACTCCTCTTCCCCTTCAAATTTTTCTTTAGGATCACGCAGTTGGTTTTTCGGTAGTTGTTCCTCAGCTCTTTTATCCGGTGCATTTCTCGTCAAGTCGACTCGACCCTCTTCATCTTTGAGTTCAATCCTCAGTTCTGCCTCCGACGTTGTTGTTTCCCTGTCCGAAGTTGTCTTTGTTTTTCCCACCCTCCCTCCCTTCTTCTTCTCGGAACCGGAGTCCGTAATCGAGTATCCATCCTACTCGTGTGAAGTCTTTGCTTTCATTCCTCAATGATTTCATCCGGTGTTGTCTTTTCAAGTTATTCGCCGTTTTCCCCTTCCAAGTTGCCTTTGTTTTCCCGCCCTACCACCCTTTTTCTTCCCGGAGTTTGAGTCTGTTTCAACCGTCAATTTCATTCATGTGGAGTCTTCCCTTAATTATTTCAACCGGTGGAGCCTCGTCTCGTTCGTCATTCTTCATCCCTTTCTTTTCCGGTGGATTCAATTCAAGTTTTTCGGTGTTGATTATATTCTTTCTCTCGGCTCAAGTGTTTTTCCCCTGCTCGTTCGCCTCTCGCCAGTTTATCCTTCCGGAGTCCTCAAGTCATCTCAGGAGATTCATCAGTGTTCCATTTAATTTGAGGTTGTCACCTCATTCAAATATTTCAACTGTTCTGGTGCATCATCTATCTGTTAATCATCCTTTTCAACGGTGTTTTCTTTAGTGGGCCCTAACCCACAGGTTTTTTCCAGGATCTTACCTGACTCTTTTAATTTCCCCGGAGGTATTCTCAATTCTTTTCGGAGTTTGACGTAAGTATGAATTTCATCAGTCACATGCCTTCTCCAAGATCGCTTTCAATTCTTTTCATTGTTAGCTCAACCTCTGTGTTTTTTTCTTTTTTCCGGAGTATAAATTATTTTGGTGGTGTTTCTCGTCTTCATTTGAAGACCGAAGTAGAGTTTCTCTTAAATCTTGTCCGTTCCCCCGGAGATTCATGGTGCTAGCTCGATTTTATCCTATCAATTTGTTTCCAGATTGTGCAATTCTTTTCATCCATCCGGAACATTTCAGGAGTTGCTTTCTCTCTCGATCATCCGGAGGCCATCTTTTCGGAATATTTCTTCGTTCCAAGTTTTCAGCTTCGTTCATCTCAATATTTATCCCGGAGCTTCGTTCAAGTATTCTTCAATCAGTTCGCGATCTTTGCGTTCTCTTGCATATTAAATTCCCTCAAGTATCTTTGTGCTTTTCCAATTCTTCCCGGCGATTCAGTCTCTTTCATCAGTCATTTTCAATTCTAACGGTGGTTCGTTCAAGATTTTTTTTCCTTGATTATCATATTAATTCATTCGTTCTTTCCAATCCTACCGGTGGTTCATGAAGACTCTCTCAAGTTTTGTGCTATACCTTCTCAATCCTTTTTTTTTCAAGAAGAATAAGTAAGATGCGAAATCCATTGGTGGTCATCAATTTAATTTGATGAAGGTTAAGCATACAATAAATCTTATTCTTATTTCATCCAAGTGATTAATCTTTTTCTTCGGAGTTTGTTCTTGAGGAATAAATTCCACTTCCAAGTATTTTCATCTTTTCTTTTCCGGAGTTCAGAAATTTCATCGGTCATTTCGAACGACCATCTTAATCGTCGCAAGGCTCATCTTATTCTTTCATCCTTCATTTCTATCTCATCATCCTTTTTTGTTACCGGAGTTCTTCATGGTGGTTCTTCAGGAGCTAATTCATTCTTCAAGAGTTCATCAAGATTTTGTTGGCGGAATTCAAGTATCTTTTCTTCTCGCATCTTGAAGTGCAATTAATTCTCCGTATTCCTTTGAAGTGGAGTTTTACATTTCTTCGTTCTTCTCAGCTATTTAATCTTTTCTGCTTGTGGTTGGTTATCACCTCATATTGAGAGTTTATCCATAAGTCCATAACAAGCTTATTCTTTCGTTGTTGATTTTTTCAACAACTCCGTTCAATCCTTCCTTCTAAGTTCTTTCATTCAATTCTTTCAATTCTTCCGGAGGCATTGTGTTGCTCCTCTCGTCAACTATCGTTCCATTTTGTCAAACTCAGTTCCAACTCTTTCCTTGTTCAACCGGTGTGCTGCCTAAATCCTTTCAGTCTTATCTGTTTCTTTTCTCATTCTAACCACTCCGGTTAGAACAAGTGATTTCTTAGTCTTTCTGATTCCGTGGGCTTTCTATTCTCGCCATTCTCGTCGTTCCTCTCTTATTCTCGAGTGCTCTCGATTCTTTGCTTCTTATCTGGAGTTCTTGTTTCACCTCATCCCTTTTTCTCTTCCGTCTCGGTCCTAAGATCTCGGGACGAGATCTCTTGTTAGTGGAGGAGTGTTGTAACGCCCCAGATTCGATGCGCCAGGTGTCCGCCAGTTATTCGCTGTCTTTGCCATGTCATGTGCTTGCGTGTCTCTCTTTGCCATGTCATCATCTGCATTTCATATCATGTCATCATGTGCATTTCATTTTGCATACGTGTTCGTCTCATGCATCCGAGCATTTTTCCCGTTGTCCGTTTTGCAATCCGCACTCCTATGTCTCCGGCGCCCCTTGTACCTCTTTTCATGTGCGGGTGTCAAGCGGTCTCGGAATGGACCGAGGTTTGTCAAGCGGCCTTGGTATAGCACCGTGAACCGCTGTCAAGTTTCGGATCATTTGGAGGTCGTTTGGTACTCAGCAGTTAACAGGGTAACATAAAAGCCTCTTTTGTGTTGCAGCCCAACACCCTTTCTAAGTGGCCCAAAACCCACCAAACTCCCTCCATGCTCTCGGTCGTTCGATCATGATCGCGTGGCAAAACCGCACCTCATTTGGACTCTCCTAGCTCCCTCTACCTATAAATATGTCCTCCCGTCCAAATTCGCGGATGATTTCGCTCCTAACCCTAGCCCGCTCCCTCGTCGCGGACATGTCCAGCCCGCGGACATGTCCAGCCGCCCGTCGCCCGCCCAATCAGGCGTGCCACGTCGCCCGCCGCCTCTCTCCTCCAGCCAGTCGCGCCACGTGGCACCGGCCACCTCCCGCCCTGCCCTGGAGCCATCGCCAGCGAGCATGAGAGCCAGCCGCGCCCGCCGCCGATCGGTCGCGCCTCCGCTTGAGCCCCGCCGCCCGCCGGCGCTTCATGGTCGTCGCCCTCGCCGGCCGACTCCACCGCCGTGTCCCGCGCCGTCGCCCGGCCCGGCCTCCCGCGCCCGGCTCGCGCCGCCCGGCCGAAACTCCGCCCGAGCCGCCTCGCCCTTGCTCCTCCCTCGCGGGCTCCTCGCCGGAGGAGCTCGCCGCCCCGCCATGGCCGACCTCGCGGCGCCGCTCCCTTCTCCTTGTCGCCCGCCACAGCCGCCGCGCCCTCGCCGCGCCTCGGCCGCCGTGCCCGACGGCCTCCTCGCCGGTCCCGCCTCCTCCGGTCGCCGGAGCTCGCCGGAGGAGCTCCGCCGACCGCCTCCTCTCCTTCCCCTCCGGCCGAGATCCGGCCTGCATCGATAACCGTGCACGCAGGGTTGACTTTCCCCCCTCTCTAAATTCCACTAAGTCCCGTGCATTTTTGTAATTTTGTTGCATTTTCGTTGCATCGTATCTCTGTGCATGTAGCTCCGTTTTGCGCGTATAATATGTCAAAATGTTCGTCTCGAAGAGTAGATCATTTCATCTCATTGCATCATTTTCATTTGAGCTCATCTTGATTCCCGAAATGCTGTTGCAAGAGTGCTATGTGATGTTAGTTTCTGATTTTTATCAGAACTTGCACTTTTGTCATTTTTGCCATGATTGATGTGTGCATCCTATGAACTTGAGTCCTACATGTGTTTTGCAATATGCCATGTCTTCTTTCCAGTGGTGCTTGCTATGTATTTTTGTGATCTATGTGGTGACTAGCACAAGCATGCAAACTATGTGTCTTGTTGTTGCTGATTTCAGCCCTGTTTGCTGTTATTTTGATGCCATGTTTACTTGATGCTACCGAGAGATCCATGCATATTTTGAGATACTTCAGTAAGGATGTTTTGTTAAACATGTCTTTCTCTATCCATCCATGCCCTTGTTTGCAATTATGGAGTGCCATAGCTTGAGTCAATCGAGCTCTACTTTTGTTATCAAATGTTTCCTGGCAGATTGTTTACAGGTTATTCAATTTTGCCAAGCTTGTTGTGGTTGATCCGTATATGCTATGTTCTTGTTCTTGCCATGTATGTCTTCTATGCCATGTCTTCTTGATGTATGTATGCTTAGTTTATCATATAAGTCTCTGTAGTGAGTGCATTGAGCTTGTAAACATGCCTTCTCGTTATCAGTTTTTGACATGTCATGTTGCTGAATCTGTTAACGAAACTTTCAATATTGACATGGGTGTTACTATATTTTCTGATCCTTTTTGGCTTATTGTCACTAAAGGACTTTTGTTCTATGCTTTGAGTAGATTCATGCCATGCCATTGTTTGCCATGTTAAGTTCCTGTCACATGTTGTTTCATTGCTCTAAACATTGCAACCTGATGTTAATTTCTGCAATGCCTGAAACTGTTATTAGTTGCAATCTTGCCATGTCATTTTGAGCATGTTCTAGTCATTTATGGAGATAGCTCAGTGCTCATGTTTTGTAATGCTTTACCTGTAGATCATGCCCATGCCTTTTGTTATTATGTTGGGGTGCTGTAGCATGTTGTTTTGATGCTTGCAATATGCCTAGTTGCTGTTTTGGACAGCTTGTCCTTTAAACTTGTATAGGGTGTATGTGTTGATCCGTTGCTCCGTTTTGAGTGTGCTCTATATGAAACTTGCTTGATTTTGCATGTAGTTTCATATTATCATGTTGGATCCTTGTTTTGAGGTGTTTGCTTGATGTTTGTATGCATTTTGCACCAATGCCATGCTTATCTTGTTTTGCTCATATCTTCTAGGCCGTAGCTCCGAATCTAATGAACTTTATATGTAACTTGACTAGAATTTCGTGTAGGTCATCTTGGTGCATCTTAACTTGCTGTTTAACAACTTGAACCTAAAGTTATCCAGATCTGGACCAATTTCGAAATTTGCATATGAGGACTTACCGGAATTGTTATATGTTGTTTCCGGCCTCATTTAAACTTGTCTTGATGTGTTGTTCTTGTTTGCATCATCCCTTGCCATGAGTAGCTTCATGTAGCTTTGTCATGCATCATGTTTGTTGTGCATCATGCCTTGTTCATGTGTGGTGTGTTTACTATGTTGTGTGCTTCTTCTTGTTAGTTCTGTTTACGTTGCGATCGTGAGGATTCGTTCGTCTCACGATTGGTTGACTTCTTCCGTTCATCTTCTTCATGGACTCGTTCATCTTCTTCATGGACTCGTTCTTCTTCCTTGCGGGATTTCAGGCAAGATGACCGCTACCCTGGATCTCACTACTATCATTGCTATGCTAGTTGCTTCGTTCTTTCGCTATCTTGCGCTACCTATTACCTGTTTACCAAGCCATCCCAAATTGCCATGTCAGCCTCTAACCTTTTGCACCCTTCCTAGCAAACCGTTGTTTGGCTATGTTACCGCTTTGCTCAGCCCTCTTATAGCGTTGTTAGTTGCGGTGAAGATGAAGTTTGTTCCTTGTTGGAACATGGAGATGTTGTTCCTTGTTGGAACATGTTTACTTGTTGGGATATCACAATATATCTTATTTAATTAATGCATCTATATACTTGGTAAAGGGTGGAAGGCTCGGCCTTATGCCTGGTGTTTTGTTCCACTCTTGCCGCCCTAGTTTCCGTCATATCGGTATTATGTTCCCGGATTTTGCGTCCCTAACGCGGTCGGGTGATTTATGGGACCCCCTTGACAGTTCGCTTTGAATAAGACTTTTCCAGCAAGGCCCAACATTGGTTTTACATTTGCCTCACCTAGCCTTTTTCCCTTGGGAGTCGCGCTCTCAAGGGTCATCTTTATTACCCCCGGGCGGTGCTTGTCTAGCGTTGGTCCAAACTAAACACCGTCTTGGGACCATCCCTTAGCAACTTGGGTTACGTCGGTTCTCTGACGCTTCGCTTATCCGGTCGTGGCACGAGGCGAGATCGCGCGGCTACTATCGAGGTGTCGGCACGCCGGGAGGTCTTGCTGGTCTTGTTTTATTGCTGTGAAATGTCTTGTAGCCGGATTCGAGACTGATCGGGCTTCCGGGAGAAGGTCTATTCTTCGTTGATCGCGAGAGCTTATCATGGGCTAAGTTGGGACACCCTGCAGGTTTTGAACTTTCAAAGCCGTGCCAGCGGTTATGTGGCAGATGGGAATTTGTTAATGTCGGTTGTAGAAAACCGAAGTTGATCTTAATTAAAATACACCAACCGTGTGCGTAACCGTGAGTGTCTCTTTTCGGGGTTGATCGAGAGGAGAACACGGTTTCTTGGGTTATGTCTGACGTAAGTAGGTGTTCAGGATCACTTCTTGATCATTGCTAGTTGACGGCCGTTCCTTTGTTCCTCTCCTCGCTCTCTTTTGCGTATGTTAGCCACCATATATGCTTAGTCGCTGCTACAACCTCACCACTTTACCCCTTCCTTTCCCATTTAAGCTTTGCTAGTCTTGATACCCATGGTAATGGGATTGCTGAGTCCTCGTGGCTCACAGATTACTACACCACCAGTTGCAGGTACAGGTTATCCGATGATCATGGCGAGGCGTTGTTTGCTTGTATTGGAGTTCTTCTTACGCTTCTTCTTGATCGGGGATAGGTTCGGTCGGCAGCCTGGGCTAGCAGGAGGTGGATGTCGTTTGAGCTCTTGTTTATGTTTCATCCGTAGTCGGATGTTGATCTTGTATATGATGTTGTTGTATTCTTGGGGCATTTGTGCCTTTTGTATGTATCCCTATGTATTATGTAATGTTGATGTAATGATATCCACCTTGCAAAAGCGTTTCAATATGCGGGTCTATCCTTGGTGGGACCGTCGAGTTCCTTTTGGATAGGGTCGCATATTGGGCGTGACACACTCTTTGAGGTTCTATGTGTTGGTTGAATAGATGAATGTGAGATTGTGTGATGCATATCGTATAATCATACCCACGGATACTTGAGGTGACGTTGGAGTATCTAGGTGACATTAGGGTTTTGGTTGATTTGTGTCTTAAGGTGTTATTCTAGTACAAACTCTAGGGCTGTTTGTGACACTTATAGCAATAGCCCAACGGATTGATTGGAATGAATAACTTTGAGGTGGTTTCGTACCCTACCATAATCTCTTCGTTTGTTCTCCGCTATTAGTGACTTTGGAGTGACTCTTTGTTGCATGTTGAGGGATAGTTATATGATCCAATTATGTTTTTATTGTTGAGAGAACTTGCATTAGTGAAAGTATGAACCCTAGGCCTTGTTTCCTAGCATTGCAATACCGTTTGTGATCACTTTTATCACTAGTTACCTTGTTGTTTTTATAATTTCAGATTACAAAAACCTATATCTACCATCCATATTGCACTTGTATCACCATCTCTTCGCCGAACTAGTGCACCTATACAATTTACCATTGTATTGGGTGTGTTGGGGACACAAGAGACTCTTTGTTATTTGGTTGCAGGGTTGCTTGAGAGAGACCATCTTCATCCTACGCCTCCCATGGATTGACAAACCTTAGGTCATCCACTTGAGGGAAATTTGGTACTGTCCTACAAACCTCTGCACTTGGAGGCCCAACAACATCTATAAGAAGTAGGTTGCGTAGTAGACGTCAAGCTCTTTTCTGGCGCCGTTGCCGGGGAGGCTAGGTAAGCGGCACTCACACCCCATCAACTAAGCAGTTTCTGGCGCCGTTGCCGAGGAGTTGAGTGCTTGAAGGTATATCTTTAGATCCTGCAATCGAATCTTTTAGTTTCTTGTTTTATCACTAGTTTAATTTATATAAGAAAACTACCAAAAAATGGGAATTGAGTTTTGCCTCATACGCTTCATCTTTTTAATATCTTTCGTGAGTATGATGGAAAGGAAAATTGTGCCAAAGTGTTAGAAGAAGAATGCATTAAAATGTTTGGCACTAAATACTTGAATGATGAGCATGATTGCAATGTTGTTAGTATAAATTCTTTGAATAACCATGATGCTAATGATATGCAAAGCCACAAGCTTGGGGAAGCTATGTTTGATGAAGATGATATTTTTTTGTCCCCCAAGCTTTGATGAGCAAATTTACTATGATGAAAGCATGCCTCCTATCTATGATGATTATTGTGATGACACGTATGCCATAAATAATAATGATAACCTTGAAACTTGTCATCTTGATCTTAATTTTCAATCACATGATAGCTATTTTGTTGAGTTTGCTCCCACTACTATTGATGAGAAGAATTTTGCTTATGTGGAGAGTAATAAAATTTCTATGCTTGTAGATCATGAAAAGAATGATTTAGGTGCTGGTTTTATTGTTGAATTCATTCATGATGCTACTGGAAATTATTACGATGGAGGAACATATGCTTGTAGGAATTGCAATAATATCAAATTTCCTCTCTATGTGCTTAAAGTTTTGAAGTTATGCTTGTTTTACCTTCCTATGAAAGTTGATTCTTGTTCCCATAAGTTGTTTGCTCACAAAATCCTATTCATAGGAAGTGGGTTAGACTTAAATGTGCTAGTCATATTTTCATGATGCTCTCTTTATGTTTCAATTCTTATCTTTTATGTGAGCATCATGCCTAGCTAGGGGCGTTAAACGATAGCGCTTGTTGTGAGGCAACCCAATTTTATTTTAGTTTCTTGCTTTTTGGTTCTGTTTAGGAATAAATAATCCATCTAGCTTCTGCTTAGATGTGGTTTTGTGTTTTAATTAGTGTTTGTGCCAAGTAGAACCTTTGGGAAGACTTGGGTGAAGTCTTTATGATCATGCTGTGAAAAACAGAAACTTTAGCGCTCACGAGATTAGCTTCAACTTTTTACTGGGAGTGCTATTTAGTTGATTCTTTTTGCAGATGATTACTAGACAAATTCCTCAGGTCCGCCAATTTATTTTAGAATTTTTGGAGTTCCAGAAGTTTGCGTTAGTTACAGATTACTACAGACTGTTCTGTTTTTGACAGATTCTGTTTTTCGTGTGTTGTTGGCTTATTTTGATGAATCTATGGCTAGTAAAATAGTTTATAAACCATAGAGAAGTTGGAATACAGTAGGTTTAACACCAATATAAATAAAGAATGAGTTCATTACAGTACCTTGAAGTGGTGTTTTGTTTTATTTCGCTAACGGAGCTCACGAGATTTTCTGTTAAGTTTTGTGTTGTGAAGTTTGCAAGTTTTGGGTAAAGATTCGATGGACTATGGAATAAGGAGTGGCAAGGGCCTAAGCTTGGGGATGCTCAAGGCACCCTAGGTAATATTTAAGGATAACAAAGCATCTAAGCTTGGGGATGCCCCGGATGGCATACCCTTTGTCGGTGGGAACGACACCTATGGGATCACAAGAATCCCTACTACGGCCGCGGGGCGCGGGGTCGTTAGAAGAGCGGATCAAACAGATAGCACACGGTTTCCTTATCCAGGTTAAGACGCATGAGCATCGTAACACCCTACTCCTGCTTTGGTGGTTTGTTTATCTGTGTTCTTGAACTAGCAATGGGGCGTGAGGAGCTCCAAAAGCGAATCCTCCTCCTGGTCGCTTTGGGCCTCCTTTTATAGGGAAAGGGGTTGCCACGGTGGCACAGGAGGTGGAAAGGGTCTGATGATCGAGTTTATCCCTCGCATTACATGACAAGGCACCTTTAACGCGTCTTGCTTAGGTGTCCTTGCTTTATCGGGACGGGGAGAGCCTGTCTCGTCGTCGCCGCTCCCTTCGTGTCGACACGTGCCCTGGCCAGCGATGCCCGTGGTGCCATGTAGGCAGGCAGGCAGCTGAGGTGGCACAGTGGTGGGTCTCCACGAAGATCCGCTTGCCGCCATGCAGGTGCCTGACCAACTGGTTTGGGTCGGCAGCTGCATGCGAACGGTGGTGGAGGTTTGATTGGCGTGGGCCTGATGGTGGCCCTACGGGTATTCTTGGCAAGGGCCTCGCCGTAGCCCCGGCAAGGGTCCTGCCGTGGCGCCTGCTATCATCCCTGGCAAAGCCCTTGCCGGGGGCCTTGTGGTCCTCCTTGGCTGGGATCCCACCAAGGGTCGTCATCTTCTATAGTGCGTATCTGATCTTGAATGTCTTCACAAAGATCTGCATGCCACCACGGGGATGTCTCCCGAATCCTTGCCCCATGGGGGCGGTGGACTCAAGGGTGATTCGCTCCGTAGGTGTGGGGCGAGCTGCCACGGCAAGGGTCTTGTCGGGTTTGCTAAAACCGCCTCCCGGCAAGGATCTTGCCGGGGGAGTCCGCTTCGTCCCCTTTGCTCTTTGTGGTCTTGGTCTTGGCGTCGTTCTGCTCCTTTCGAGCTTCGGCCTTACCTTGGCTCACCTCCCTTGCCTTGCTCGGTGTGGTGGTGCCCATGGCTCAGACTGCCGTGTGCAGTTATAGGGGTACAAAAAGTGTACCCCTCTTTTTGTACACCGACAGGAGCCCCCGGGCCTGGGCCACACGTAAGCGCAATCGCGTCGTTGGGCTAGGCCCAAAAACGGTGCGCGGGCAGGCGGGGTGGTTTTTACCGCGGTAAGTCTCTTCGCGCACTGCGCTTCCCATGCCTCCCGCGCGTGGCTCGGCGTGGGGAGGCGTGCGTGACGTGGGCGGCATGCGTGGGGCTGAGCTCTGCGCGCATGCGTCACGTCGCAGTTAATGTGAAAGGAGGCGGCCCGCGTTTTCCCCCATAAGAAGGAATAACCGTGGGCGCGCTGCTCACTTTCTCCTCTTCTCTCGTACCTTTTCCAATCTCAGAGTCGCCGTTTCCTCTCTTCCTTCCTTCCTAAGCTTTCGCCATCGCCCGCCGTCGCTGCTTCGCCACCCCTCTTCCTCAATCCTCTAGACCTCTCGGTCGCCATGGCGCCCAAATCCGCCAAGGGCAAGGGGGTGGCTAAGGGCTCTGGGACCGTGGAGCCGATGGAGAGCGCGCTGTCGAGGGACCGGACGAAGTCCGCCTTCTTCTTCCCCTCGTCAGTTGATATTCATGAGCTCCGGGCCTCCTTCAAGCCCTTATGGGGAGTGAAGACGGGGGGAGAATTGGGGCACCCGCGACAGCGTCATTCTGCCGCTATGCCGATCCTGCTCCAAATCGGTATCCCTTTTTTGTCGATTACCTTTCTTGCGGGTTATGCCCCCTTTTCCGATTTCTTCTGTGACATCATGCACACCTTCGGCTTTCGCCTCTTGGATTTGACTCTGAATGCGGTGGCGTGCCTGGCTCTCTTCGCGCATCTTTGCGAAAGGCTTTGCCGGAGTGCAGCCCAACAGGCACTCTTTCGCCATTATTTCTCCCCTTGAATGCAGCCCGGAGGCGCCGTCTCCGGATGCGTCGCCTGGATCCCAAGATCCAAGGGGGCGTACCCGGACGGTGCCATGAAGGAGAGGTGGGAGGAATGGCGTGGCCGGTGGTGCTGGATTGAAGACGAAGACCCGCTGGAATTCTGCAAGGTCCGCCGAGCGCGCTGGTCCGTGGCAGCGATTGGAGTTGAAGGAAATATGCCCTAGAGGCAATAATAAAGTTATTATTTATTTCCTTATTTCATGATAAATGTTTATTATTCATGCTAGAATTGTATTAACCGGAAACATGATACATGTGTGAATACATAGACAAACATATAGTCACTAGTATGCCTCTACTTGACTAGCTCATTAATCAAAGATGGTTATGTTTCCTAACCATAGACATGTGTTGTTATTTGATTAATGGGATCACATCATTAGGAGAATGATGTGATTGACATGACCCATTCCGTTAGCCTAGCACTTGATCGTTTAGTATATTGCTATTGCTTTCTTCATGACTTATACATGTTCACTGTAACTATGAGATTATGCAACTCCGTTTACGGAGGAACACTTTGGTGCTACCAAGCGTCACAGCGTAATCTGGGTGATTATAAAGGAGTACTACAGGTGTCTCCAAAGGTACATGTTGGGTTGGCGTATTTCGAGATTAGGTTTTGTCACTCCGATTGTCGGAGAGGTATCTCTGGTCCCTCTCGGTAATGCACATCACTATAAGCCTTGCAAGCAATGTGACTAATGAGTTAGTTGCGGGATGATGCATTACGTAACGAGTAAAGAGACTTGCCGGTAACGAGATTGAACTAGGTATTGGATACCGACGATCGAATCTCGGGCAAGTAACATACCGATGACAAAGGGAACAAAGTATGTTGTTATGCGGTTTGACCGATAAAGATCTTCGTAGAATATGTAGGAGCCAATATGGGCATCCAGGTTCCGCTATTGGTTATTGACCAAGAATAGTTCTAGGTCATGTCTACATAGTTCTCGAACCCGTAGGGTCCGCACGCTTAAGGTTTCGATGACAGTTATATTATGAGTTTATGAGTTTTGATGTACCGAAGGGTTCGGAGTCCCGGATGAGATCGGGGACATGACGAGGAGTCTCGAAATGGTCGAGACGTAAAGATCGATATATTGGACGACTATATTCGGAGTTCGGAAAGGTTCCGAGTGATTCGGGTATTTTTCGGAGTACCGGAGAGTTACGGGAATTTCGCCGGGGAGTATATGGGCCTTATTGGGCCATACGGGAATAGAGGAGAGAGGCCAAAAGGAAGGAGGCCTGCGCCCCCCCCCCCTCTGGTCCGAATTGGACAAGGGGCGCAGCCCCCTTTTCCTTCTCCCTCTCCCCCTCTTTCCCCTTCTCCTACTCCAACATGGAAGGAGGGAGTCCTACTCCCGGTGGGAGTAGGAATCCCCTTGGCGCGCCCCCTCCTAGGCCGGCCGCCCCCTCCCCCCTTGCTCCTTTATATACGGGGGCAGGGGGGCACCTCTAGGCACAACCACACAAGTTGATCTACGGATCGTTCCTTAGCCGTGTGCGGTGCCCCCCTCCACCATATTCCACCTCGGTCATATCGTCGCGGAGTTTAGGCGAAGCCCTGCGTCGATGAAATTATCATCGTCACCAGGCCGTCGTCTTGTGGAACTCATCCCGACACTTTGCTGGATCGAGTCCGGGATCGTCATCGAGCTGAGCGTGTGCTGAACTCGGAGGTGCCGTACATTCGGTACTTGGGTCGGTCGGATCGTGAAGGCGTCGACTACATCAACAGCGTTGTCATAACGCTTCCGCCACGGTCACGAGGGTGCGTGGACAATACTCTCCTCTCGTTGCTATGCCATCACCATGATCTTGCGTGTGCGTAGGGAATTTTTGAAATTACTCGTTCCCCAACAGATGGCATCGAGCCTGGTTTTATGCGTTGATGTTATATGCACGAGTAGAACACAAGTGAGTTGTGGGCGATACAAGTCATACTGCTTACCAGCATGTCATACTTTGGTTGGCGGTATTGTGAGATGAAGCGGCCGGACCGACATTACGCCAGACGCTTACGCAAGACTGGTTTCACCGCTGCGAGCACTTTCGTTGCTTAAAGGTGACTGGCGGGTGTCTGTCTCTCTCACTTTAGTTGAACCGAGTGTGGCTACGCCCGGTCCTTGCGAAGGTTAAAACAGCACTAACTTGAAGAACTATCGTTGTGGTTTTGATGCGTAGGTAAGATCGGTTTTTGCTCAGCCCGTAGCAGCCACGTAAAATTTGCAACAACAAAGTAGAGGACGTCTAACTTGTTTTTGCAGGGCATGTTGTGATGTGATATTGTCAAGACGTGATGCTATATTTTATTGTATGAGATGATCATGTTTTGTAACCGAAGTTATCGGCAACTGGCAGGAGCCATATGGTTGTCGCTTTATTGTATGAAATGCAACGCATCTGTAATTGCTTTACTTTATCACTAAGCGGTAGCGATAGTCGTAGAAGCAATAGTTGGCGAGGCGACAACGATGCTACGATGGAGATCAAGGTGTCGGCGCGGTGGCGATGGTGATCACGACGGTGCTTGGAGATGGAATCACAAGCACAAGATGATGATGGCCATATCATATCACTTATATTGATTGCATGTGATGTTTATCCTTTATGCATCTTATCTTGCTTTGATTGACGGTAGCATTATAAGATGATCTCTCACTAAATATCAAGAAGTGTTCTCCCTGAGTATGCACCGTTGCGAAAGTTCTTCGTGCTGAGACACCACGTGATGATCGGGTGTGATAGGCTCTACGTTCAAATACAATGGGTGCAAAACAGTTGCACACGCGGAATACTCAGGTCAAACTTGACGAGCCTAGCATATACAAATATGGCCTCGGAACACGGAGACCGAAAGGTCGAGCGTGAATCATATAGTAGATATGATCAACATAGTGATGTTCACCATTGAAACTACTCCATCTCACGTGATGATCGGACATGGTTTAGTTGATTTGGATCACGTAATCACTTAGATGACTAGAGAGATGTCTATCTAAGTGGGAGTTCTTAAGTAATATGATTAATTGAACTTTAATTTATCATGAACTTAGTCCTGGTAGTATTTTGCAAATTATGTTGTAGATCAATAGCTCGCGTTGTTGCTTCCCTATGTTTTTGCTTTCCTATGTTTTTATATGTGTTCCTAGAGAAAATTGTATTGAAAAATGTTAGTAGCAATGATGCGGATTGGATCCGTGATCTGAGGTTTATCCTCATTGCTGCCTGAGAAGAATTATGTCCTTGATGCACCGCTAGGTGACAGACCTATTGCAGGAGCAGATGCAGAAGTTATGAACGTTTGGCTAGCTCAATATGATGACTACTTGATAGTTTAGTGCACCATGCTTAACGACTTAGAATCGGGACTTCAAAGGCGTTTTGAGCGTCATGGACCATATGAGATGTTCCAGGAATTGAAGTTAATATTTCAAGCAAATACCGAGTTGAGAGATATGAAGTCTCCAACAAGTTCTATAGCTAAAAGATGGAGGAGAATCGCTCAACTAGTGAGCATGTGCTCAGATTATGCAGGTACTTCAATCGCTTGAATCAAGTGGGAATTAATCTTCCAGATAAGATAGTGATTGACAGAATTCTCTAATCACCATAACTAAGTTACTAGAACTTCGTGATGAACTATAATATGCAAGGAATGACAAAAGTAATTCCCAAGCTCTTCGTGATGCTGAAATCGACGAAGGTAGAAATCAAGAAAAGTGCATCAAGTGTTGATGATTGACAAGACCACTAGTTTCAAGAAAAGGGCAAAGGGAAAGAAAGGGAACTTCAAGTAGAATGACAAGCAAGTTGTCGCTCCCGCGAAGAAGCCCAAAGCTGGACCAAAGCCTGAAACTGAATGCTCTTACTGCAAAGGAAATGATCACTGGGAGCAGAAATGACCTGAATATTTGGTAGATAAGAAGGGTGGCAAAGTGAACAAGGGTATATTTGATATACAGGTGTTTGATGTGTGCCTTACTAGTGTTTATAGTAGCCCCTGAGTATTTGATACTTGTTCGGTTGCTAAGATTAGTAACCCGAAACAGGAGTTACATAATAAACAGAGACTAGTTGAGGGGAAGTGACGATGAGTGTTGGAAGTAGTTCCAAGATTGATATGATCATCATCGCACACTCCCTATACTATCGGGATTAGTGTTGAACCTAAATAAATGTTATTTGGCGTTTGCGTTGAGCATGAATATGATTTGATCATGTTTATTGCAATACAGTTATTCATGTAAGTTAGAGAATAATTATTGTTCTGTTTACATGAATAAAACCTTCTATGGTCATACACCCAATGAAAATGGTTTGTTGGATCTCGATCGTGTGATACACATATTCATAATATTGAAACCAAAAGATGTAAAGTTAATAATGATAGTGCAACTTATTTGTGGCATTGCCGTTTAGGTCATATTGGTGTAAAGCGCATGAAGAAACTCCATACTGATGGGCTTTTGGAATCACTTGATTATGAATCACTTGGTACTTGCGAACCGTGCCTCATGGGCAAGATGACTAAAACGCCGTTCTCGGAACTATGGAGCGAGCAACTGATTTGTTGGAAATCATACATACTGATGTTTGTGGTCCAATGAGTGTTGATGCCCGTGGCAAGTATCATTATTTTCTGACCTTCACAGATGATTTGAGCAGATATGCGTATATCTTCTTGATGAAACATAAGTCTGAAATAGTTGAAAAGTTCAAAGAATTTCAGAGTGAAGTGGAAAATCATCGTAACAAGAAAATAAAGTTTCGCGATCTGATCGTGGAGATGAATATTTGAGTTCTGAGTTTGGTCTTCAATTAAAACAAAGTGGAATAGTTTCACAGCCGGTAGCATTATAAGATGATCTCTCACTAAATATCAAGAAGTGTTCTCCCGAGTATGCACCGCTATAAAGTTCTTCGTGCCGAGACACCACGTGATGATCGGGTGTGATAGGCTCTACGCTCAAATACAATGGTGCAAAACAGTTGCACACGCGAATACTCAGGTCAAACTTGACGAGCCTAGCATATACAAATATGGCCTCGAACACGGAGACCGAAAGGTCGAACGTGAATCATATAGTAGATATGATCAACATAGTGATGTTCACCATTGAAACTACTCCATCTCACGTGATGATCGGACATGGTTTAGTTGATTTGATCACGAATCACTTAGATGACTAGAGAGATGTCTATCTAAGTGGGAGTTCTAAGTAATATGATTAATTGAACTTTAATTTATCATGAACTTAGTCCTGGTAGTATTTTGCAAATTATGTTGTAGATCAATAGCTCGCGTTGTTGCTTCCCTATGTTTTTGCTTTCCTATGTTTTTATATGTGTTCCTAGAGAAAATTGTATTGAAAATGTTAGTAGCAATGATGCGGATTGGATCCGTGATCTGAGGTTTATCCTCATTGCTGCACGTAAGAATTATGTCCTTGATGCACCGCTAGGTGATGACCTATTGCAGGAGCAGATGCGAAGTTATGAACGCTATTAGCTCAATATGATGACTACTTGATAGTTTAGTGCACCATGCTTAACGACTTAGAATCGGGACTTCAAAGACGTTTTGAACGTCATGGACCATATGAGATGTTCCAGAATTGAAGTTAATATTTCAAGCAAATACCCGAGTTGAGAGATATGAAGTCTCCAACAAGTTCTATAGCTAAAAGATGGAGGAGAATCGCTCAACTAGTGAGCATGTGCTCAGATTGTCTGGGTACTTCAATCGCTTGAATCAAGTGGGAATTAATCTTCCAGATAAGATAGTGATTGACAGAATTCTCTAATCACCATAACTAAGTTACTAGAACTTCGTGATGAACTATAATATGCAAGGAATGACAAAAGTAATTCCCAAGCTCTTCGTGATGCTGAAATCGACGAAGGTAGAAATCAAGAAAAGTGCATCAAGTGTTGATGATTGACAAGACCACTAGTTTCAAGAAAAGGGCAAAGGAAAGAAAGGAACTTCAAGTAGAATGACAAGCAAGTTGTCGCCCCATGAAGAAGCCCAAAGCTGGACCAAAGCCTGAAACTGAATGCTCTTACCGCAAAGGAAATGATCACCGGAGCAGAAATGACCTGAATATTTGGTAGATAAGAAGGGTGGCAAAGTGAACAAGGGTATATTTGATATATGTGTTTGATGTGTGCCTTACTAGTGTTTATAGTAGCCCCGAGTATTTGATACTTGTTCGGTTGCTAAGATTAGTAACCCAAACAGGAGTTACATAATAAACAGAGACTAGTTGAGGGAAGTGACGATGAGTGTTGGAAGTAGTTCCAAGATTGATATGATCATCATCGCACACTCCCTATACTATCGGGATTAGTGTTGAACCTAAATAAATGTTATTTGGCGCTTATGCTGAGCATGAATATGATTTGATCATGTTTATTGCAATACAGTTATTCATGTAAGTTAGAGAATAATTATTGTTCTGCTTACATGAATAAAACCTTCTATGGTCATACACCCAATGAAAATGGTTTGTTGGATCTCGATCGTGTGATACACATATTCATAATATTGAAACCAAAAGATGTAAAGTTAATAATGATAGTGCAACTTATTTGTGGCATTGCCGCTTAGGTCATATTGGTGTAAAGCGATGAAGAAACTCCATACCGATGGGCTTTTGGAATCACTTGATTATGAATCACTTGGTACTTATGTAACCGTGCCTCATGGGCAAGATGACTAAAACGCCGCTCTCCGAACTATGGAGCGAGCAACTGATTTGTTGGAAATCATACATACCGATGTTTGTGGTCCAATGAGTGTTGATGCCCGTGGCAAGTATCATTATTTTCTGACCTTCACAGATGATTTGAGCAGATATGCGATATCTTCTTGATGAAACATAAGTCTGAAATAGTTGAAAAGTTCAAAGAATTTCAGAGTGAAGTGGAAAATCATCGTAACAAGAAAATAAAGTTTCGCGATCTGATCGTGGAGATGAATATTTGAGTTACGAAGTTTGGTCTTCAATTAAAACAAAGTGGAATAGTTTCACAGCTCACGCCACATGGAACACCACAACATAATGGTGTGTCCGAACGTCAGAATCAAGACTTTATTCGATATGGTGCGATCTATGATGTATCTTACCGATTTACCACTATCGCTTTGGGGTTATGCATTAGAGACAGCTGCATTCACGCTTAATAGGGCACCATCTAAATCCGCTGAGATGACACCGTATGAACTATGGTTTAGCAAGAAACCTAAGCTGTCGCTTCTTAAAGCTTGAGTTATATGAAAAGGTTTCAACCTGATAAGCTCGAACCCAAATCAGAAAAGTGCGTCTTCATAGAATATCCAAAGGTGGGTACACCTTCTATCACAGATCCGAAGGCAAGTTATTCGTTGCTAAGATGGATCCTTTCTAGAGAAGAAGTTTCTCTCGAAAGAAGTGAGTGGGAGGAAAGTAGAACTTGATGAGGTAATTGTACCTTCTCCCTTATTGGAAAGTAGTTCATCACAGAAATCAGTTCCAGTGATTCCTACACCAATTAGTGAGGAAGTTAATGATGATGATCATGAAACTTCAGATCAAGTTACTACCGAACCTCGTAGGTCTTCCAGAATAAGATCCGCACCAAAGTGGTACGGTAATCCTATTCTAGAAGTCATTTTACTAGACCATGATGAACCTGCGAACTATGAGGAAGCGATGATGAGCCCAGATTCCGCGGAATGGCTTGAGGCCATGAAATATGAGATAGGATCCATGTATGAGAACAAAGTATGGACTTTGATTGACTTGCTCGATGATCAGCAAACCATGTTAAATAAATGGATCTTCAAGAGGAAGACGGACACTGATAGTAGTGTTACTATCTACAAAGCTCGACTTGTCATAAAAAGGGTTTTCTACAAGTTCAAGGTGTTGACTACAATGAGATTTTCTCAACTATAGCGATGCTTAAGTCTGCTCGAATCATGTTAGCAATTGCCACATTTTATGAAATCTGGCAAATGGATGTCAAAAACTACATTCTTTAATGGATTTATTAAAGAAGAGTTGTATATGATGCAACCGTAAGGTTTTGTCAATCCTAAAGGAGCTAACAAAATGTGCAAGCTTCAATGATCCATCTATGGACTGGTGCAAGCATCTCGAGTTGAATACACGCTTTGATAAGTTGATCAAAGCATATAGTTTTATACAGATTTATGTGAAGCCTGTATTTACAATAAAGTGAGTGGGAGCTCTACCGACTTTTTGATAAATATATGTGAGTAACATATTGTTGATCAGAAATGATGTATAATTTTTCTGGAAAGCATAAAGGAGTATTTGAAAGGAGTTCTTTAAAAGAAAGACCTCAGTGAAGCTGCTTACATATTGAGCATCAATATCTATTGAGATAGATCAAGACGCTTGATAAGTTTTTCAATAAGTACATACCTTGTAAAGATTTTGAAGTAGTTCAAAATGGAACAGTCAAAGAAAAGTTCTTGCCTGTGTTGCAAACGTGTGAAATTGAGTAAGACTCAAATCCCGACCACGGCAGAAAATAGAAAAGAGAATGAAAGTCATTCCCTATGCCTCACCATAGGTTCTATAAAGTATGCTATGCTATGTACCGCACCTATTGTATAACTTGCTCTGAATTTGGCAAGGAGTACAATAGTGATCTAGGAGTAGATCATCGACATTGGTCAAGAACATCCTTAGTGAGGACTAAGGAAATATTTCGATTATGGAGGTGATAAAAGAGCCCATCGAAAGAGTTACATCGATGCAAGCTTTTTACACTGATCCAGATGACTCTAAGTCTCAATCTGGATACATATTGAAAGTGGGAGCAATTAGCCGAGTAGCTCCGCAAGAGCATTGTAGACATAGAATATTTGCAAAATACATACAACTCGAATGTGACAGCCCGCTGACTAAGCTTCTCTCACGAGCAAAACATGATCATACCTTAGTACTCTTTGGGTGTTAATCACATAGCGATGTGAACTAGATTATTGACTCTAGTAAACCCTTTGGGTGTTGGTCACATGACGATGTGAACTATGGGTGTTAATCACATACATATGTGAATATTAGTGTTGAATCACATGATGATGTGGACTAGATTATTGACTCTAGTGCAAGTGGGAGACTGAAGGAAATATGCCCTAGAGGCAATAATAAAGTTATTATTTATTTCCTTATTTCATGATAAATGTTTATTATTCATGCTAGAATTGTATTAACCGGAAACATGATACATGTGTGAATACATAGACAAACATATAGTCACTAGTATGCCTCTACTTGACTAGCTCATTAATCAAAGATGGTTATGTTTCCTAACCATATACATGTGTTGTTATTTGATTAATGGGATCACATCATTAGGAGAATGATGTGATTGACATGACCCATTCCGTTAGCCTAGCACTTGATCGCTTAGTATATTGCTATTGCTTTCTTCATGACTTATACATGTTCCCGTAACTATGAGATTATGCAACTCCTGCCACGGAGGAACACTTTGGTGCTACCAAACGTCACAACGAATCGGGTGATTATAAAGGAGTACTACAGGTGTCTCCAAAGGTACATGTTGGGTTGGCGATTTCGAGATTAGGTTTTGTCACTCCGATTGTCGGAGAGGTATCTCTGGTCCCTTCTCGTAATGCACATCACTATAAGCCTTGCAAGCAATGTGACTAATGAGTTAGTTATGGATGATGCATTACGAACGAGTAAAGAGACTTGCCGGTAACGAGATTGAACTAGGTATTGATACCGACGATCAATCTCGGCAAGTAACATACCGATGACAAAGGGAACAAAGTATGTTGTTATGCGGTTTGACCGATAAAGATCTTCGTGAGAATATGTAGGAGCCAATATGGGCATCCAGGTTCCGCTTATTGGTTATTGACCAAGAATAGTTCTAGGTCATGTCTACATAGTTCTCGAACCCGTAGGGTCCGCACGCTAAGGTTTCGGCGATGCTTATATTATGAGTTTATGAGTTTTGATGTACCGAAGTAGTTCGAGTCCCGGATGAGATCGGGACATGACGAGGAGTCTCAAATGGTCGAGACGTAAAGATCGATATATTGGACGACTATATTCGAGTTCGAAAGGTTCCGAGTGATTCGGTATTTTTCGGAGTACCGGAGAGTTACGGAATTTCGCCGGGAGTATATGGGCCTTATTGGGCCATATGGGAATAGAGGAGAGAGGCCAAAGGAAGGAGGCCTCGCGCCCCCTCTGGTCCGATGGACAAGGGGCGAGCCCCTTTCCTTCTCCCTCTCCCCCTCTTTCCCCTTCTCCTACTCCAACAAGGAAGGAGGGAGTCCTATTCCCGGTGGGAGTAGGACCCCCCTTGGCGCGCCCCCTCCTAGGCCGGCCGCCCCCTCCCCCCTTGCTCCTTTATATACGGTGGCAGGGGGGCACCTCTAGGCACAACAACACAAGTTGATCTACGGATCGCCTTAGCCGTGTGGTGCCCCTCCACCATATTCCACCTCGGTCATATCGTCGCTGAGTTTAGGCGAAGCCCCGCCGGTAGAGCATTATCATCGCCACCACGCCGTCAGGTCGACGGAACTCATCCCCGACACTTTGCTGGATCGAGTCCGGGATCGCCATCGAGCTGAACGTGCTGAACTCGGAGGTGCCGACGCTCGGTACTTGGATCGGTCGGATCGTGAAGACGACGACTACATCAACGCGTTGTCATAACGCTCGCCACGGTTCACGAGGGTACGTGGACAATACTCTCCCCTCTCGTTGCTATGCCATCACCATGATCTTGCGTGTGCGTAGGAATTTTTTTGAAATTACTATGTTCCCCAACAGGAGTGATGTCGATGCTGCCGACGGGAGGCTTACTGTCGCCACCACCAGGATCCTCCGGCTGACCCGGGCTGGGCTCACCCTGGAGATGATCGGGGCGGACTTCATTCGCCGCCGGATCGCCCCGTTGCATAATAAGGTGAGGCCAGCCTGGCTTTTTACGAACCCGATTGACATTATGCGGTTCGCCTGGCCTCGACCACAACTTCATGGTGATGTCGCGATGCCCACTTCGCCCGGCGCTTTTCCAGCTTGATGTGGGTCGCGACGGCGAGGTCGAACGGACCGCAAGGCCGCGAGGGCTGCCGCAAAGGTCGGCATGGCCGCCAAGGGGCCGTTCTTCGTTGCCGCCGGGTGGTCCCACAGTAAGAACTCACGCCGTCCGAGATCATTGCTATGATGCCGATCGCAACGCCGCACGCCCTGTCCCGAGCTGGAAGGAGCCGACGGACGCAGATGTGCAACAATTCTTCGACTCCTTGATCGAAGTATACGTCAATGCTGACGTCGAGCGGTGGCTTGTCATGGACACCACCCAGGCGGAGCTGGACTACATCGCCACCAGGGCGAGGGAGGCACAACTTTCCATGGAGGCCGGCAGCGCCGGGGGCGTGGAGGACAAGGCCGCGACGGCTGCGGAGGAGGAGTATTTCACCCTGTGGGCGGCGGCCACCGAGGAGGTCAGCAGCATCGACGCTGGAGCTCCGCTTGTCGAGGACGCGGCTGACGAGTCGTCGTCGGAGGAGGACGTGGCGGCGGGCTCGACGCCAGCCAGGGGAAGAGGGCGAGTCCTGCGGCGGTATGGCTCCGGCGAGTCGGTCCGGCCCGGCAGGGCTACACGGCCTCAATTGACCCTGGAGGGGTCCGGGTGCCACACGAGGGCCACGACAGCGAAGGGGCTGATGAAGGACGCTGAGAAGAAGAAGGCGACAGCCCCTTCCTCACCCGGGCACGCACAAACCCCGCCGCCTTCTTCACCTCCCAAAGCGCCGACTCAGATGATGATGTGGAGCTCCCTTTGATCTCGGGCCTCTCACCTGGAGAGGAAAATGAAACTGTGGAAGAGGAGGAGACGGATGACAGTAAGTACTCCATTCCTCATGTCATTTCCATTTCCTAATCGGGTCGCTTGTCTTGATCCATTTTGCTTTTGCAGGGAGGCAGAGACGTTGGCCCAGAGGGTGAAGAGGGCGAGGACCTCAGCGAGCAGTCAGTCCCCGGCTGGCGCTTCAAAGGCACCACTGGTGGTGCTGAGAAACCCGGACAGCAGCCCCCGGCGCAGCCCCCAGCGTAAGTTCGTCACCCTCTTCTTACTCGACATGTGGTAGGCGCTTGATGCTATGATGTTGACCTTGCCGGGTTTGCAGGAGGGGAGCGGCAGCAGGAGGAGCCACAGAGGGCTACTCCTAACACACCACCCCCATCGACTACGCCGCCGCGGGGGGCGTCCCCGGCAAGGGCATCAGGCACGGAGCCCACACCCATGGAGGAAGAGGGGAACTTGGGCGCCTGGTGACCTGCCACGGGCGCCAAATGTCATGCGGAGAGGGACTGCTTCACACTGCACCGTGAGTCGCCTGTCCTTCGCCTCTGTTTTTCCCTTATTATTTTCTTGGCTTCATTGCTCCCATTGCTGCCCAGGCCCTCCTTCAACAGACATGGAGGACGTGGATACTGTTGTTGGAGACATTGCTGAGGAGGCCGCAGCGGAGGCCAGCAGGATTGCCACCGAGGAGGCCGCCAAAGATGCTGATGAGGCCGCCGCTGACGAAGCCGCCAAGGGTGCTGCCGAGGATGCCGCTACGGGGGCCGCCAAGGCGACCGGCGAGGCTTCTGCGAGGGCGCCAGCGGTGGACCTACCGGTGAGGCCGGCAAGGCCTCCGCCGAGGAAGAGGTGGTGGGTGACCAGCCTCCCTCCTCCTCAACCTCGGTCCCCGGCAGATATCTGAAGGTGGGCGACGATCTTTTCGTCCATCTTCCAGGCGCTGCTGCGCCCTACCAAGGGGAAGCCTTTGACGGCGAGGTGCTTGCTGCCACCGGGCTTGAGGTGGTTGATGAGCCGGGCGTTGGCGGCGACGATTCTCCAGAAGAGCAGCTCTTCCGCGCCATGGGGGCTGATTTCCGGAAGCTCCAAGTGCTCTACCGTGCCCTCCTGGACAAGGTCAAGTCCAGGATGGAAACGGTGGACAACGCGGAGGTGGACTTCAAGGCGCTGTCGCTGAGACGCAGACCTGGTTCCACCAGACTCATGAGAGCAGAGGGCCTTTCAGAGGAATTGGCCTGCGATGTGGAGCTCACCATGAAAATGGCCGACATCGAGAAGGCCTGTAAAAGGCAGCAACTTACGCCGCGTCAAGCCGCCTGAACCAGCATCAAGCCGCCTTTGGATTCCCAGGAAGAGGACCTCTCCGCTGCGGAAGCTTAAGCTTATCGCAATGCTCATGGCAAGGATGAGGAGCTCGAGGTTCTTGTCGCTGACGGACTCAGCGAGCTGGAGCAGAGGCACAAAGAGGCACTCGATGCCCAAGCTCGCCCATGCCGGCAAGGTGAAGGAGCTGGAAGCAGAGCGGACGAGCTGAAGGAGCAGGCCCTCAAGCTGTCCGGGCGAGAAGAGCACGCCAACCACGCCTTGGTAGAGGCGCAAGGAGCAGTCATCGCAGATCGGGAGCTCTCCGACGCGCAGAACTCCATCGAGACCTCAAGTCAAGCTGGAGGATCTCGAGAAGATGTTGTCGGAGAGCGTGGCTCGGAGGAGACCTTGACCAGAGCCTCGAGGAGGAGAAGGAGCTGCGGGCAACGAGGCCGCCTCCCACCAGGAATATGTGGTGGGTGAGAACAGGTGGATCAGCCATCTGGAGGTCGTTGCCGGCAGGGTCACCTCGCAATTGGCCACCATGGGGATGCCAAACGTGAGGTACGCCCCCGAGCGCAGCGGGACCGTCAACGCAAAGCTGACCCAGTTCTTCGAGGGCGTCCTCGGAGCCTTGGCCTATCTTCACTCCAATAGGACGGCCACGCTGGCCGAGGAGGCCCGACGACTTTGCCGGAGGGTCGTGACCAAGGTCCTCACCAAGATGGCGCACTGGAATCCCGACCTTGACTTCGCGGCCGCGATGAAGAGCTTGCCGGATGGTGTTGACCTCACGGTGCTCAAGGGGCGATTGCCCATCACCGATCGCATCGACGAAATCAAGAGGGTGGAAGGCCAGCGCCGGATTAGGCATCCCGTTTTCTTCGCCGCCACGGGTTCCCTACCAAGACAAATTTTATCTTTAGTTAGAACCGCAGCTATGACGTGATGTAATATAACTTTGAAGTACTCTTAGTTTTCATGCATGTTATTTCTCCGCTCAATTCCTCTTTGTATGCGTGCCCCACGCCGATCGGGTAGGCTTGCCGCACGGAAGCCCTAGCGGCGCTTTTGGGGACGGATCCCTGTGGCCTGCCAGTACGCTGCGCGTGCCGGACGAGCCACCTTCCGCTCGAACGCGCCGCCGAATCGTCGAGCTTGACTCGAGTCGAATCGAGGGCGTTGTTGATCGCGAAGGTTACTCGCCATTCTCGACGCAGCCGCTTGAGCTGTTGAGCGGACTCAACAGGCAAGGGCGTTGCCGATCGTGGGAGAGCCGGCGTGCAGGTTTCTCATACAAAGGCGTGACATCTTCGGGGGGGAATAACCTCAAATAAGAAGGATAGCACAAATAAGGGTTCAGTGCAACTTAGCTTCTGTTTGCGATCGCTCGAGTGTCGATCTTCTAGCCTCCTTTCTTCTTCAAGGGTCACGAAGATGAAGGAGTGCCGGGCTAACTGCTAAAGCCGATTCTCACAACTGCGTCCCCTACCTGGCGCGCCAAATATGTCGGTGGGAACGACACCTATGGGATCACAAGAATCCCTACTACGGTCGCGGGGCGCGGGGTCGTGAGAAGAGTGGATCAAACAGATATCACATGGTTTCCTTATCCAGGTTCAGGCCGCGAGGATGCGTAAACCCTACTCCTGCTTTGGTGGTTTGTTTATCTGTGTTCTTGAACTAGTAATATGGCGTGAGGAGCTCCAAAAAGCCGAATCCTCCTCCTGGCCGCCTTGGGCCTCCTTTTATAGGGAAAGGGGTTGCCACAGTGGCACACATGAGGTGGAAAGGGTACAGTGATGCGAGTTTATCCCTCGCATTACATGACAAGGCGCCTTTGATGCATCTTGCTTAGGTGTCCTTGCTTTATCGGGGACGGGGGAGAGCCTTGTCTCGTCCGTCGCCGCTCCCTTTCGTGTCGACACGCGCCCTGGCCAGCGATGCCCGTGGTGCCATGTAGGCAGGCAGGCAGCTGAGGTGGCGCAGTGGTGGGTCTCCATGAAGATCCGCTTGCCGCCACGCAGGTGCCTGCCCAACCGGTCGGGTCGGCAGCTGCATGCGAACGGTGGTGGAGGTTTGATTGGCATGGGCCTGATGGTGGCCCTATGGGTGTTCTTGGCAAGGGCCTCGCCGTAGCCCCGGCAAGGGTCTTGCCGGGGCCCTGGCAAGGGTCCTGCCGTGGCGCCTGCTGTCATCCCCGGCAAGGCTCTTGTCGGGGGCCTTGTGGTCCTCCTTGGCCGGGATCCCGCCAAGGGTCGTCATCTTCTATAGTGTGTATCTGATCTTGAATGTCTTCACAAAAATCTGCATGCCACCACGGGGATGTCTCCCGAATCCTTGCCCCATGGGGGTAGTGGACTCAAGGGTGATTCGCTCCGTTGGTGTGTGGCGAGCTGCCACGGCAAGGGTCTTGCTGGTTTGTTAAAACCGCCCCCGGCAAGGATCTTGCCCGGGAGTCCGCTTGTCCCCTTTGCTCTTTGTGGTCTTGGTCTTGGCGCTATTCTGCTCCTTTCGAGCTTCGCCTTACCTTGGCTCACCTCCCTTGCCTTGTTTCAAGGCGGTGGTGCCATGCTCAGATCTGCCTGCAGACAAGTTATAGGGTACAAAAGTGTACCCCTCTTTTTGTACACCGACACCCTCTTTCGTCTTCGTTCATCGGTAACTTTACTTGGAGCTATATTTTTATTCACCACATGATATGTATTTTGCTTGGAGCGTCATTTTATTTTCTTTAGTTTTGCTTTCTGTTTGAATAAAATACTAAGATCTGAAATTATTAAATGTTAGAGAGTCTTCACATAGTTGCACAATTATCTGACTACTCATTGATCTTCACTTATATCTTTTTGGAGTAGTTTGTCATTTACTCGTGTGCTTCACTTATATCTTTTGAGTTATATAGTTTTGCTCTAGTACTTCACTTATATCTTTTAGAGCACGGTGGTGGATTTGTTTTATAGAAACTATTGATCTCTCATGCTTCACTTCGATTATTTTGAGAGTCTTAAATAGCATGGTAATTTGCTTAAATCCTAATATGCTTGGTATTCAAGATTTGTAAAAACTTTCTTATGAGTGTGTTGAATACTATGAGAAGTTTGATACTTGATGATTGTTTTGAGACATGAGGATGGTAATATTAGAGTCGTGCTAGTGAGTAATTGTGAATTAGAGAGATACTTGTGTTAAAGTTTGTGATTCCTGTAGCATGCACGTATGGTGAACCGTTATGTGATGAAGTCGGAGCATAATTTATTTATTGATTGTCTTCCTTATGAGTGGCGGTCGGGGACGAGCGATGGTCTTTTCATACCAATCTATCCCCCTAGGAGCATGCGCGTAATACTTTGCTTTGATAACTTGTAGATTTTTGCAATAAGTATATGAGTTCTTTATGACTAATGTTGAGTCCATGGATTATACGCACTTTTCTTCCTTCCACCATTGCTAGCCTCTCTAATACCGTGCACTTTTCGCCGGTATCATACACCCACCATATACCTTCCTCAAAACAGCCACCATACCTACCTATCATGGCATTTTCATTGCCATTCCGAGATATATTGCCATGCAACTTTCCACCATTCCGTTTATTATGACACGCTCCATCATTGTCATATTGCTTTGCATGATCATGTAGTTGACATCGTATTTGTGGCTCATACATGTCACTCATGAATCGTTGCACATCCTGGTACACCGCCAGAGGCATTCATATAGAGTCATATTTGTTCTAAGTATCGAGTTGTAATTCTTGAGTTGTAAGTAAATAAAAGTGTGATGATCATCATTATTAGAGCATTGTCCCAGTGAGGAAAGGATGATGGAGACTATGATTCGCCCACAAGTCGGGATGAGACTCCGGACGAAAAAAGGAAAAAAAAGAAAAGAGGCCATAAAAAAGAGAAAAGGCCCAAATAAAAAAATGAGAGAAAAGAGAGAAGGGACAATGTTACTATCCTCTTACCACACTTGTGCTTCAAAGTAGCACCATGATCTTCATGATAGAGAGTCTCTCATTTTGTCACTTTTTCATATACTAGTGGGAATTTTTCATTATAGAACTTGGCTTGTATATTCCAATGATGGGCTTCCTCAAAATGCCCTAGGTCTTCGTGAGCAAGCGAGTTGGATGCACACCCACTTAGTTTCTTTTGGTGAGCTTTCATATACTTATAGCTCTAGTGCATCCGTTGCATGGAAATCCCTACTCGCTCACATTGATATCTATTGATGGGCATCTCCATAGCCCGTTGATACGCCTAGTTGATGTGAGACTATCTTCTCCTTTTTGTCTTCTCCACAACCACCATTCTATTCCACCTATAGTGCTATGTCCATGGCTCATGCTCATATATTGCGTGAAGATTTAAAAAGTTTGAGAATGTCAAAAGTATGAAACAATTGCTTGGATTGTCATCGGGGTTGTGCATGATTTAAATACTTTGTGTGGTGAAGATAGAGCATAGCCAGACTATATGATTTTGTAGGGATAACTTGCTTTGGCCATGTTATTTTGAGAAGACATAATTGCTTTGTTTGTATGCTTGAAGTATTATTATTTTTATGTCAATATTAAACTTTTGTCTTGAATCTTTCGGGTCTAAATATTCATACCACAATTAATAAGAATTACATTGAAATTATGCCAAGTAGAATTCCACATCAAAAATTCTGTTTTTATCATTTACCTACTCGAGGACGAGCAGGAATTAAGCTTGGGGATGCTGATACGTCTCCAACGTATCTATAATTTTTGATTGTTCCATGCTATTATATTATCCATCTTGGATGTTTATGGGATTTATTTCACACTTTTATATTACTTTTGGGACTAACCTATTGACCCAGAGCCCAGTGCCAGTTCCTGTTTTTTCCCTTGTTTCGGTGTTTTGAAGAAAAGGAATATCAAATGGAGTAGAAACGGAATGAAACCTTCTGGAGAAGTTATTTTTTGAATGAAAGCAACCGGGGAGACTTGGAGTGCACGTCAGGAAAGCAACGAGAGAGGAACGAGGCAGGGGGCGCCCCCACCCCCTCGGCGCGCCCTCCACCCTATGGGGCCCCTCGTGGCTCCCCTGACGTACTTCTTTCACCTATATATTCCCATATACCCTAAAACTTCAGGAACAAAATAGATTGGGAGTTCCGCCGCCGCAAGCCTCTCAGAGCCACCAAAATCAATCGACCCTGCTCGCACTCCTACCGGAGGGGAAATCCTCACCGTGGCCATCTTCATCATCCCGCGCCTCCATGGCGAGGAGGGAGTAGTTCACCCCGGGCTGAGGGTATGTACCAGTAGCTATGTGTTTGATCTTTCTCTCTCGTGTTCTTGACTTGGCATGATCTTGATGTATCGCGAGCTTTGCTATTATAGTTGGATCTTATGTTTCTTCTCCCCCTCTACTCTCTTGTAATGGATTGAGTTTTCCCTTTGAAGTTATCTTATCGGATTGAGTCTTTAAAGATTTGAGAACACTTGATGTATGTCTTGCCGTGCGTATCTGTGGTGACAATGGGATATCACGTGATTCACTTGATGTATGTTTTGGTGATCAACTTGAGGGTTCCGCCCATGAACCTATGCATAGGGGTTGGCACACGTTTTCGTCTTGATTCTCCGGTAGAAACTTTGGGGCACTCTTTGAGGTTGAATAGATGAATCTGAGATTGTGTGATGCATATCGTATAATCATACCCACAGATACTTGAGGTGACGTTGGAGTATCTAGGTGACATTAGGGTTTTGGTTGATTTGTGTCTTAAGGTGTTATTCTAGTATGAACTCTAGGGCTGTTTGTGACACTTATAGCAATAGCCCAACGGATTGATTGGAAAGAATAACTTTGAGGTGGTTTCGTACCCTACCATAATCTCTTCGTTTGTTCTCCGCTAGGGCTGTTTGTTATATGATCGAATTATGTTTTTATTGTTGAGAGAACTTGCATTAGTGAAAGTATGAACCCTAGGCCTTGTTTCCTAGCATAGCAATACCTTTTGTGCTCACTTTTATCACTAGTTACCTTGCTGTTTTTATAATTTCAGATTACAAAAACCTATATCTACCATCCATATTGCACTTGTATCACCATCTCTTCATTAACTAGTGCACCTATACAATTTACCATTGTATTGGGTGTGTTGGGGACACAAGAGACTCTTTGTTATTTGGTTGTAGGGTTGCTTGAGAGAGACCATCTTCATCCTACGCCTCCCATGGATTGATAAACCTTAGGTCATCCACTTGAGGGAAATTTGGTACTGTCCTACAAACCTCTGCACTTGGAGGACCAACAACGTCAATAAGAAGTAGGTTGCGTAGTAGACATCAGGTTCTCTTGGGCTTCGACTGCGGAGAGGTGATGTACGTGCCGAGTGATGTTTTGCTGGATTGGGTATGACCCCATGAAGTTGACTTGTGGCCTGAATGGAGCATTTGTCTTGTCGTTCTTGGGACACTGTCTGGCATAATGTCCAGTTTGCCCACAGCTGAAACAAGAATTGTTGCGCTGGCACTCTTCTCGCACCGGGTTGGTCACGGCATTGTTGACTTGTGTAGTGGTTTTGTTAACATTCTGCTGCATATTGGGCTTGTACTCTACCTGAGTATGCTGCCAGGTACGAGCATTTTGCACTGGCTGCACTTCCTTTCTTGGCTCAAACTTGCGCTTGTGATTGTTATTAGCAGGCCTATTGTCATGTATGGGCTTGTGCTCCCTCTCATAAATGAGAGCCTTGTTTACCAGAGTTTGGAAATCTGGGAAATCAAACATACTGAGGGTGCATCGGAGATGTTGGTTTAATCCCCCAAGAAACCTGTCAATCTTTCTTTCTTCAGTGGCCACATCATAGAGGGAGTAACGGCCAAATGGTTGAACTTTTGCAAATATTCACTCACAGACTGATTTCCTTGGAGGAGCGCGAGAAATTCACGCTGCTTGACCTTCATAATTCCAGTAGGAATATGATATTTCCGGAATTGATCCTTGAATTTTTCCCAGGTGATTTCTTTATCAGCAGGCCACATGGCTTTTGCATTTTCCCACCATATGGTGGCAGCGCCTTCAAGATAATGAGTTGCAAATGGGACTTTGTCATCTTCTTCAGTATGAGCAATCTGAAGCTTCTTCTCAATGGTTCGCAACCAGTCGTCTGCATCCAAGGGATCAATAACCTGACTGAAACTGGGAGGCTTCATTCTTTGAAAATCTGACAGCTTGGAGTGATGACCGTTCTGATTTCCATTCTGCGCAACCATAGCTTGCACACTCCTTAATATTTCAATCAGATCATTATTCCTCCTTTCCTCAAACATACGCAGAATTTGCTCGGTGGAGGGCGGATTTGGCGGTGGTGGAACATACGGCTCGGGGGAGTGTCCTGCCTGTCGTGCCGAACGACAAACAGGAACATCCTCACAAGCGTCGCTACTGCTGCCTCCCCGCGTCATCCTATTGTTGGTTTTTCCCAAGACAACGCAAGCGAGATGAGCAACATCCAAAATAAAGTGGAGAAAAGCCAGCGACGAAACCCGAGAGAAAATGAAATAATGAAGGGAATACATCGAATAAAAACAGAGTTCCAACATAATTATACATAGACTCATACATGAAAGATAAACGACATGCCAAGTTCAACTACTCTCATACATCAAACGGAACATCATGACTCGTACGACTATATCCGTACATCATCCTGACAACTGTGGATACTCGAATGTTTCATCGCTTCTGCTGGTGCTGCGGGTCCTTCTCCAAGCGGACTCGATCCCAAACCGACGACGTAACTCAAACCTCCGGGTTAAAGGTAACACGACGACGCTGCCTCGAGGGCTCTCCCTCCGGGTAGGTGCAGTGTGAGGCTGAAGCATCGGGGCTACTTAAGTAGTGAGAAGTGAAACCCAGTCAGCAGAAGCATTGAGAGGATTCACGGTCGAGGTGCCCGAGCTACTCGGAGGAGTAACCGGTGAAATGGGTGAACTAGAACTGGATGGAATGTAAGGAGTAAATCCCGTAGACGATGGAGTAGCGTAAGATCTAGTAGCGGCTAAAGCACTACGAGCATGAGTCAGCTCTCGAGACAGCTCATGAATCATAAGGTAGCTAGCAGTGATATAATGAGAAAGGTGGCTAGCAACACTATCAGACTCCGGATCAATGATAGGAAAACAGACACGACCATTGTTGTGCAGGGAGGGATAGTAGTGGAAACCTGGGTGGTTCTGCATCCGGACCTCGTTATAACGAAGCTCGACAAGGACCTCAAATGCAGCAAACTGGACAGCCTAAGAAGCGGTAGAAGTGAAACCGCTCCGAGAGGTACGAGTAAGTGCTGGAAGCTGAACTGGTGCGCAGAGTAACCACTGCGTGATACTCATACACTGAGTCTGCTAGACGCTCCCGGTACACACAATATACTGGATCGTCACCGAGGGGGTACAGCCGACGCCACACGTTACGGAGGAGATGCGGCGACGTGTACGGCATCAGCTACAACTGGCACGGATACGACACCGGAGCCATCTACTCTCACAACCATTAGTAGGTTAGCATAAAAATAAAACAAGTCCATGCAATGCAACAACCAGCTAGAAACGCTACCGGCACTCAACTTATATTCTTAACTAATGTCCAGTTAACACGTCGGTAGTCTAGCGTGGCCTACAATCAGCGCGGCTCTGATACCAAGCATTGTGGCACCTCGGCTCAGAGCAACCAGTTTATCATGTATTGCCAGCCTAGAGACCATGTCTTCTGGCAACTCACACCATCTTGGTATAGAAAACAACCGCTTTATTGATGCTAGCGGAACAAGGTTCATATTACAATGAGTTGCGAGGCCAAGCGGCACACACGATGCAGCTGAACAATATGTACATTGTTTAGTGAACATAAATGGGGCCTCGCTCATGACAACTACACGGCAGCGGAACGACGTCGAAGCGGATCTCCATAGCACAGGTACACCGATGTGGACACGATCTAGACTCGGACAGCACTCCTTCCCAACGAGACTTTCCTGAAAGCTGGCATGACATGCCAGGTCAGTACATTGAATGTACTTGCAAGCTCACAACAAACATAAACATAATGACAAGCAATATCATGATAATTAACCAATTGAATCACTAATGCAAAGTCATATCAGGAATGCAGTGATCATGATCTCGTGATATAAGTCCCTTGGACTTGCTTACCAAAAATGTGATCGCCTCCTCGATCACAAACAGACCAACCATCTCGTCTTTGATCGGGTTACTCAGAACCAAACGGTGATCTTTCCGAGATCACAAACTGACCAACAACTTGGTCTCCATCATCAAGATGGTTTCTCAACCATCATCTCCTCAACAAAGGCAAGGTTCATATCTTAGTGTGCAAAGTTAATTAAGCGTTAACCCATGGTGTGACCTACTTTCGAGCGTTTCCGTAACCGTGGACTCGGCTATCGATAGATTGAATACACTCTGCCGAGGTAGCGCACTGTACCCACACCACAGAACCCATGACCTCGCACTCCCATTCGGGTGACCAACGACATTTCGACGAAACCCCTCCATTGCCATGACACTCTCCCGGCCACTCCAACTTATTACCCACTGGGCTAGACCTGGGTGGCCCCGTGTCTACCAAAGACACCAACGACCACCATCGTGGCAAAACATAAACGGTCCCAAACAGGGACAAGGTACCATAACAACAACGGGCACACAAGGTTATTGAGGGAGTCCTGGATTAGGGGGTATCCGGACAGCCGGACTGTGTACAACGTCCGGACTATTGAAGCGTGAAGATACAAGACTCAAGACTCCATGTATATTTCCTTCCTTGTAACCGACGGTCCGGATGGGACTTTCCTTGGCGTGGAAGGCAAACTTGGTGATCCGGATATTATATTTCCTTCCTTGTAACCGACTCCATGTAAACCCTAGCCCTCTTCGGTGCCTATATAAACCGGAGAGATTGGTCCTTAGAAGGCCGATCACAATTACAATCATACCATCATAGGCTAGCTCTTAGGGTTTAGCCTCTACGATCTCGTGGTAGATCTACTCTTGTACTACCCATATCATCAATATTAATCAAGCAGGAAGTAGGGTTTTACCTCCATCGAGAGGGCCCAAACCTGGGTAAACATCTGTGTCCCTTGCTTCCTGTTACCATCAGCCTTGGCGCACAGATCGGGACCCCCTACCCGATATCCGCCGGTTTTGACACCGACATTGGTGCTTTCATTGAGAGTTCCTCTGTGTCGTTGCTCCAGGGCTCGATGGCTCCTCCAGTCATCATCGACAACACGATCCCGGCTGAGACCTTTCTCCCCGGACAGATCTTCGTGTTCGGCGGCTTCGCTCATGAGCCAACTCGCTGGCTATCCGAACAGATCGACACCACGCCTCGCCACCGATCAGGTTCAGAAACCTAAACTACATGGCGGACATCCGCGGAGACTTGATCTTCGATGGATTTGGGCCTATGCCAGGGGCACCGGACAATCAAGACGAGCACGGCTTAGACCTGCCGTCGGACGAAGCTCGGGGTATCACGCCCGTAGTATCCCCGGACCTAGATCCGGAGCAGGCTGCGCTGCCTAAGGACGGAGGGATGGACCCCGCCCCATAGGTCTCACACTCATCGGCGGTGGAGCCGAACACGGGTCTTACCTCTGCGGTGGCTCAGGACTCAACCCCGGATTCAGATCCGGACGTTGGTTCCAAATCACAGACTCCGAGCCCGCCGGGCCAGGATGGGCCCGTAATGGAGTTCACCGCATGGATATCTTCCAAAGACTCGCCTTTGGCAACATGCTGGACTCATTAAAGTCTCTCTCTTTGTCGAGGTTCTTCACTTAACTATGTCCGCCCGAGTGGGAGGCAGGCGACGGCGAATTTTTGCCCACCCGCCACCCACTTCATTGCCATGGTCGATGATTTAACCGAGGTACTGGACTTCGACTCCAAAGACATCGACGGTATGGACGATGATGCAGGAGAAGAACATGAATCACCGCTCACTGGGCGGTGGACATCCACCTCTTCTTATGATATATATATATGGTGGACACCCCGAAGGAAACAAATGGCGATGAGGCAACGGAGGATAAAACCTCGGGAAAAAAGCAAAGAGGGCGCTGCCGGGCGCCACTCCAAGCCCCGCCACAACAATACCGCCCAGAGACGAAAACAATCCAATGGTGCCCAAGAAGAATACAACCTCGATCAGCCCGCCGAAAGCAGGCCGAACAGAGGATGAGCAGGTCAGCCCGTAAGAACAAAGCGACGGACGAATACCCGGAGGAGGACAACTACATGCCCTCCCAAGACGAGATTAGCCTCGGCGACAACGAAGTTCGGGCGTGCTCGAGGATCCCGAGAGCAGGAGCGCTGCTGCCGGCTTATATCCACCGCGAGGAGCCTGAAAAGAAGTAGCAAGAACTCCAAGCTGATCAAGACCTGCTCACGCATGATAGATCAAGTCCCGCAGCCGAGGAATACGGACTCGAGCACCATACGGTTGACCGGCCACCTCGTGGCCGGGATAAAACGGCATACCAGTCCGCATACCAGCCAACACCCCCACACCAACATACTACGACCCGGGGCAACAAAGCAGGACAACCAAGATCGATCTACGGATCGTGGGGGCGCGCCTCGGCACGCGACGACGACCGTCACGCTGGATACACCTTCAACAAGTCCGGCCGGGCCGAATTTAGCCACCCAGAGCAATTCGATCCACGAGCTACATAGCTCGGCATGAGGCGCCACAAGCACCCTCCGCTTCACCGACGAAGTAATGGATCATGAATTCCCGTAAGGGTTCAAACTCAGAACATCGAATCATACGATGGCACAACAGACCCCGCAGTATGAATTGAAGATTTTCTTCTCCACATTCACAAGGCCCGTGGAGACGATCTACACGCCATCAAGTATCTTCCCCTTAAGCTCAAAGGACCAGCCCGCATCAAGCTAAACAGCCTGCCAAAGAAATTCCATTGGCGCTTGGGAAAACTCGAAGACATATGCGACCACCGACGCCGATGACTTGAGCCACATTACTCAACAGCCCGGAGAGTCAGCCAGGAAATTCTTGACTCGGTTCCTAACTAAAAAGAACCAAATAGTTGACTATCCGGACGCCGAAGCCCTGGCGGCTTTTAAGCATAATATCCGTGACGAGTGGCTCGCCGACACCTCGCCAGAAAACCCAAGTCCATGGCAGCTCTCACAACACTAATGACTCGCTTATGCTGGCGAGGACAGTTGGTTGGCTCGCAGCAGCACTACGCCACATTCTCGCAATTCGATGGCGCGATAATAACGGCAAGCCACGGCGTAATGCATGAAGTTTACGTAACAACGACGACAACACCAAGACACGGATACCAATGCCGGATTCAGCGGATCCAAGCCCGCCGCGGAAGAAGCCGCTCAAAAGAAATAATCGGGGACCGCCCATCCCGACCGTGATATCGAGCGCCGTGCCAATTTCATGGCACCCCAGACAAGCCAACCACACCAATAGAGATTGCTGGGTATTCAAACAGGCCGGCAAGATAAACGCCGAAGACAAGGACAAGGGGCTGCACAACGACGATGACGAGGAGCCCCGACGTCCGAACACGGGGATGTAAGAAATTTCCTGTGTGAAAACGGTCAACATGATCTACACCATGCACATCCCCAAGTGGGAATGGAAGCGAGCACTAATGGACGTCTATGCGATGGAGCCAGTCTCCCCCAAATCCCTCCCACGTTCCAGTGGAAGCACCATGCTCCGGGCTGGCTGACGACACTGCGGAGGAGTGGCTATGCCCGTACACATGCGGAAGCGCTTATGTTCGCTGGCTGGTGATAAACAACCGAGGGTGGCCTCCGGTCGATCAACCTCGTGGAGCCCAGAGCTCAAGAGTTCGCCTCGCCGCAACGCCTCGAGAGCGCCACGCGAGGGGTTAGGCACGGGCTGCGCCGGGTCACGCCTGCACGCATGCCACCCAGCCAGCCCTCGGCCTGGTTCGTCGACGCCACTCCCCGAAGCGGCTAAGGTACGTAATGCCGCTTGAGCGTCAAGGGGCTCCTCGAGCATCGCGACTCAGAGCCTAACTGCTCATGTAGCCCTCACCCCTTAGTTCCGGAAGGCTAACGGCGGTTGAGGTATGCGCGGGCCGGGCTTTGCAGACGAGAACGATGGATCCGCCTGCCTCACCTCCCTACTTGCTTTTCAGGCGCTAAGGGGGACTCTCGAGCATCGCGACTCAGAGCCTAACTTGTCACGTAGCCCCTCACTCCTTCGCCCCGCCCTGGTTTCCGGTCGTGGCTAACGGCGGCTGAGGTATGCTGGGGCGGCTCTGCGGCGAGAACGCAAGCAAGTAGGAAGCACAAATTTCAAGGAATTCAAAAGCAAATATTACAGTCCACACTGTTATCACAATACCAAACACAAGTTTAAACGCCTCCTCGAGGCATGATACATGTGCAGGAATTAAAAGCAAGGCAGGAGCCACAACGGAGTCACTTGTCGGCGGTGGAGCAGCGGAGTGGGCTCGCCTCGTGAAGCAGCAGGGCCCGCAGCGCCTCGCTTCGCTTGGTGTCAAGGTCCGGAACTTCCCAACAGAGCCCCTGCATGACCCTTCACAGCCTCGGCAAGCGGCAGCTGCATGCTCGCCGCTTGCTGGCTCCAAAGAAGTTGTCCATGTCGACGCTGGGATCGCTAAGATAGATGTGGGTGAGGATCCGCTGCTGCTGGAAGACAAGACACGCGCCTGCCTCACCGTGGGGCCAAGACCAAGGAGACGCCTTCAAGGGCGCGAACCAGAAGGGAAGCAGCTTGGGGGGCCCTCTGCGCCGCCAATGGGCTCTCCAGCCCCTATCAGAAGCTCCTCAAGAAGGCGCGGGCCTTCACCTCCATATCCATGAAGGCCACGCGATCTTCGGCAAGAACCCGCGCCTTGTTGTCCAGCTCAACCTTCCTCGCCTCCAGTTCCTGCTCCAGCGCGCCTAGGCAGTCACGGCGCTTCTTCGGCTTGGCATCCCGGTCCTTGACGACAGCCTCGCGAGCCTTCATGCTTTCCTCCTGCTCCTGGCGGAGGCGGGCCACCTCGGCAAGCTGGTCCTGCAGGCCCTTCACTCGCCTCCAGCTGCCTCACAATGACCTCGGATGCTGGCTGCCTCCCCTGTGGCAGCATCGCGGCAACCTTTGCCTCACGAACAGCCTGCTTCTCCTCGTCGCAAGCCGTCGAGGCCTGGACCAGCGCCGCCCGAATCGAAGCGTCGGAGCGAATCCAGCTAGAGGCCAGCTCCAAGCGCCCGGCCACCAAGCGAGGGTCGGCGCCTAGAAGATCCTGCCGCAACCGGCCCAATTCAGCGGCAGCACGATCCAGGACTGTGGGAGGAGTCGGAGAGACAACAGTTGGTGGGGTAGGAGGAGATGGCGGCGGCGTAACCACTGCGCCCTGAGGCGGAACCAGCGGCGCCAAGCAAGGGCACCTCGGGAGTCGCCTGGGTCAAGGGGGCTGAGCTCACCCTAGCGGGCTCAGCCAGGCCTCGCGAGAACGCCCGGGCAGGAGAAGCCTGGGCGTCAAGATCATCTTCCTTTTCGGGAAGAGGAACCGCCACGGATGGGGCCTCAGGAGCCCCCTTCAGCTTCTTCGCTGCGGGCGCTGGCCTGGCCGAAGAGCATGGACATCAGATCTCGTCGACAGAGCAATAATCAAGACGGGAAGGAGGCACTTACAGGTCGTCGCCGGTGGACTCGAGCAGCCTCCGGCCATACTTGAAGCCCTCAATCCGCTCTCCAGGGTTTGAAATGGCGATGGCTCCGCCGTATACAATTAAGCTCGCGCACGCGGAGGCGGAACCACGGGAGGTACGGAGGAAGAAGTAGTGGCGCAGCAAGGCCACAGAGGGTTTCAACCCAACATGGGCCTCACAATAGTAGGCGCAGATTGCCAGAAGAAGGACGGAGTTGGGATGGAGGTGCAGAGCTTGGATGTTGTAGTGACGGAGGACGGAGAAGAAGAACTCGGAGAAGGGAGGCACCAGACCAGCAATGATGGCACTCACGAAGAACGGGTAGAAGGTACTCCCCCGACCCTCAGGGGCGGAGGAGCCGGCCTTGAACACCGCCGTTCCATTGACGCCCTGTGCCTCCGCCAACCGGCGCATCAGGGTGAGGCTCGCCCCTGACACATTTGGCGGGTCCAAGGCAGGAGAGTACCAAGCTCCGGCCGGGGCTTGGGGAGGAGCTATGACTGGCTAGGGCACGAAGGCGGAGTGGATCTGAAGGTCTTGGAAGCAGGGAGGAGAGGCGCAAGAAAGGGGATCTGAGAAGCAACTGGAGAAAGTAAAGGAGGCAAGGAAGATGCCGCTCAATTATCAACCCACGCGGTTGCAGAGGCGCCCACGTCCAATCAACCGCCATGCGGCGCCCAAGGCCGTAGGCTGTTAGGGCCCACGACGCTTCACACTTGCCCTTTCGCCTCCGCCGCCTGTTCGGGCGCCGCCAGGCCCGGGCTACTGCCGGCATTCTCGGGAACGGGGTCCCTAGACTTGCTCGCTCGCGCCCGCGGGCGTGGCTCAAAGGAGGCCCAGACGGCCCATCTTCATCAACGCAAGCTCAAGACCTCGCAGGTCCAAGCCTCACGGGCGGACGACGAGGAGCTTCTCGTGCACGGCCTCGCCAGGTTGGCTCATGAGGAGGCGGAGAGTTCAAGGCAGGGTACTCGCGAGGTGCCCATGACGCAAGCCATGATTTACCAAGGGCGCCTGGTCGGGCGCCAGCCAGCTGCAGCGCCCTCCTTTCCCCATTGGTGCAAAGGGAGCAAGCGCATGCGAGAGCATCAAGCAAAGCCATCCGCTTGTGCAACAAGACCAAGACCAGCCCCAACGGCTGGAAGGGAGTCATCGTGGAGCCCAAGCAGCGCCATCACCAGAGCCTTTGGCAAAGCGAGGACCAACTTTAGTCGATAAGTGTACCCGCTGTTCCCCTTCAAAATGGCCAATTGTTGGCGCCCTTCCCGCTCAATATTTGGGAAGAGGCCCAGGGCCTTCGTATATATAAGTAGAGCTAGCCACCATAGTAGAAGGGAGATCTAGCATTTGGAATCCAGAGAGAGAGATAGAGACCCGATCGTCAAGCTAGAGCGACGGAACACCACCTAACAGTTCATCACACCCACCAAGAACAGACCCTCGCGAGGCTGTTCTTCCCTGTACTGTTCCTCATCAGCCCAAGAGGCAATCCACCATGCCACAAACTAGAGTAGGGTATTACACCACAACGGTGGCCCGAACTAGTATAAATCTCGTGTCTCTTGTGCTGTTCCGTTTAGTAGTTTAGGTCCCTGCGATTCGGCGAGGTACGAGACGGTGGAGGGTTGGATCTCCGCGCGCACCCAAGTGTTCGAACCTCAAGGGTCTGCCGAAACCCGAAATCCGACAGATGCCAATGCTTAGATGGAGCATGGTTGGTGTCGGTAATTTTTACTTGGCACCTTGCACTCTGCATATATGCTGGTTTCATCCGTACATTTGTGCAGTTCCACCGAAATGCAGCTGAATAACCCTGTTTTCACAGATATTGAAAAGCGTGATTACATTATAGTGGCACTAGTTGATGAAACATACACTAATAAATAGAATAAATATTGCAATAGTATCACAGTATGCCATGTTGCTAGGGCGAGATGGGCCCTGTGACGCCTCATATGGAGAATTCCCTCATACGGTAGGCCTCATACTGGAAATCGACCCAATTCTCCCCGATACACCTTCTGCCAGCGATGAACAATAGTGTATAAGGGTAGTTCAAGGAGGGGCCTTGAGACATTCCAATCTGTATTTTGTGTAGATCAACTAAAATTAAGCACCCTAGTTTGCAGAAACACTTAAACATTAACAATGGGACTAGTTGATGAAACATATACTAACAAAGAAAGCCCTTTCTTTATCTACATTGGAAATGAAATGATAGAGAGGACACTCGCTCTATTTTAACTTTATTCTTACTTCATTTCATCAGTGGCACTAGGGTCGAGTAGGTGGCAAGCGAGGTGTACCATGCGTCGCAAGAGCGGAGGCTGGGGGTGCTTAGACTGGGATGCTGAAGCTGACTCTTTTTGTCCCTATCTCCCCCCCTGGTGTTTCTGTGGTAGCATTTGGGTTGTAATCCAAACTTGGTCGAGCTGGTGCTGCGTCCCCCTACCTGCCTAGCTTATGTGGCGAACTTGTCTCCTGCTAGTACTCAGTTCGTTCTAGTAGTAGTTGCATAACTGTCCATTTACACTGAGATGTTGTCGGATAAGGGTTCTGTATGGTTGAGTTCCTTTAGTGAAATCGGAGGAAACCCCCTCTTTCAGTATATAAAAAAAATCAGTGGCACTAGCGGTGCCAAAACATTGCCTCAAATTAATAGTGCCACTAGATTAAGGTGCAAAATAACAACATTACGGCTTTAACATGGCAGTGCCAAAACAGTAGCACAAGAGCATACTCAACATGCAGGATCTTTGGCAAATGGTTGGACCAAAAAGGAACATACCTCGTGATGGGAACCATATCTGCAGTCAACGCCATCGTAGAAGGGATGACACTAGTCACCAACATGGATGATTCAATTCATGGGACCTTTTTGTGGAGTTCACCTAAAATGAAGCAATGTCCAATGAGCTAGCAACTTCTTCTTCATTATTTGCAATAAAATTGAGCAACATCAAGGTTGGTTGTGAAGCTCGTGGAATGTTCCACTATAATTTGGATATCATTTGTGTAGTTCAACTAAGATCAAGCATGAAATGTATATCTCTGTTTGCACAAAAAGGTGAAAAGGAGGGTGACTAACAAGTGATGAAAGATACATCAAATGAAAAGATGCATGTTCCTTATCTGAATGGCGATCCTACAAGGATAGTAGCAATTTCTAAAGAAGCAACATTGCTAGATATTAGTGTGGGCATTAGGATTAACTATGACAACCGCTAAATACGACATTACTTTAATGGTGCCATTGCTTCATTTTACCAGCAACATTACGTTAACAGCTGCTAAAGAGTTGGTATTTGGGCACGGGAGAGTAGGCGGACCAGGATAGTTGCATTTCTAATGAAAAGAAGCAACTTATCTTAATGGGAAGTTTAGCAGGACATGAAAAACAGTGCAATTGATTCATATTACTGGAGGCATTACATTGAAAACAACATTGGTTTAACGTATCCTTACTTTTAATAGTGCGACTGCTACATTTTACAAGTGGCATTACATAAGATGGGCTCGGGCAACAAACATCAGAACGGGATATCTGTGTTGGTCCCATTTTTGTTTGGTATAGCCACCTTATACTGTGTGAGGCTAGCAAATCTAGTGTTGGACATACTCTGTTGACTTGTCCCCCGGTCCCCACTTTCTTTCCTTTTTCAACCAATAGATCGGTTTATATTGAGTTTGTACTGCGTTTCCCTTTATTTCCCTATTAGACCAAGAGATCAATTGGATAACCAGTCTCTGCTACTTTTCACCCCCATTATTTCCTCTTTCGACCAAGTCCTAGATTCAGGTAACAAATATTCCCCCACACCTGAGGGAGTCCTGGATTAGGGGGTGTCCGGACAGCCGGACTATATACATCGTCCAACTATTGAAGCGTGAAGATACAAGACTCGAGACTTCAACCCGTGTCCGGATGGGACTACCCTTGGCATGGAAGGCAATCTTGGCGATCGGGATATTGTATTTCCTTCCTTGTAACCGACTCCATGTAAACCCTAGCCCTCTCCGGTGTTTATATAAACCGGAGAGGTTGGTCCTTAGAAGGCCGATCACAATTACAATCATACCATCATAGGCTAGCTTCTAGGGTTTAACCTCTACGATCTCGTGGTAGATCTACTCTTGTACTACCCATATCTTCAATATTAATCAAGCAGGAAGTAGGGTTTTACCTCCATCGAGAGGGCCCGAACCTGGGTAAACATTGTGTCCCTTGCTTCCTGTTACCATCAGCCTAAGACGCACAGATCAGGACCCCCTACCCGAGATCTGCCGGTTTTGACACCGACATTGGTGCTTTCATCCAGAGTTCCTCTGTGTCGTCGCTACGGGGCTCGATGGCTCCTTCAACCATCCTGAACAACATGGTCCCGGGCGAGACCTTTCTCCCCGGACAGATCTTCGTGTTCAGCGGCTTCGCCCTGCGGGCCAATTCGCTTGGCCATCTGGAGCAGATCGATAGCTACGCCCCTGGCCACCAGATCAGGATCGGAAACCTTAACTACACGGCGGACATCCCTAGACACTGCATCTTCGACGGATTCGGGCCTATGCCAGGAGCACCGGACAATCGCGACGAGCACGGCTTAGACCTACTGTCGGACAAAGCTCGGGGTATCACCCCAAGAAGACGCCGGACCTAAATCCGAACAGCTGCGTTGTTTGGGACGAGGGCTGGACCCCGCCCAGCAGTTGCACACTCATCGGCGGTGGAGCCGAACACGAGCCTTACCTCTGTGGTGGCCTGTGACTCCGGACCCCCGGATTCGTATCCGGATGTTGGTTCCGGTACACACACTACCGAGCCAGTCGAGCCAGGTTGGGCTCCGGTTCACCGCTGCGGATATCTTCCAGCACTCGCCCTACGGCGACATGCTGAACACGTTAAAAACTCTCTCTTTGACAGAAAATTCTGGGCCAAACTATGTCCGGCTCGAGTGGGAAGCAGGCAACGAAGAAATTCATTGCCCACCCACCACCCACTTCATAGCCACAACCAATGATTTAACCGACGCGTTCGACTTGATTCAAGGCATCGACAAGATGGACGACGATGCAGAGAAGATTCGAATCTATGGGCGCTGGACTTTCGCCTCGTCACACGACATATACATGGTCGACACGCCCAAAGAGGACAAAGGCGCATAATCCGAAGATAAAACCCCGGCAAAAGTTAAAGCAACGGCGCAGACGCCGCTCTAAGTCCAAAGAACAAAGAAAATAGCGACAAGAGCGCCAGACGGATCGATACTACGGTCAACTCCAAGGCAACAACGACCATACGGACCCAGCGATGGAGCAGGGCTAACCAGGACACCTTAACACAGTTCGAGCAGACGCCGAGGACAATGATCCCGACGGACGAGGTCATCAAACCGAACCAGCACAAGAAAACAGTCCGGATGACGATGCATTCATCATCCCGGAAAAATGCGTGGAACGAGATAACCTCCATAGGAAGCTTATGGCCACCGCAAGAAGTCTAAAGAAGCAGAAGCAACGGCTCAAAGCCGCACAGGAAACGCTCAACCGTAGATGGAATAAAGTGCTAGACACTGAAGAAAGAAACGGCGATGATTGCCATACAAAGAGCTATCCAAAATGCAAGCTACTGTCAGAATTCGACGACGAAGCCGTGCCACTACATAACCGCAACAAAGCGGCTACCGACGCCGCACACGATCTACGTGAGCACCTGGATAAGAAAGCTGGCGCAGCTAGGTCCATCTACGGATCTAAAGACACACCCCGGCGAGGGACTATGGTCACCAAAACGATTATGCCAATCGAATACCAGTTCGGAATAAACACCAGACACAACAACAGCCGACGGCATGCCACAGCACGTCCAGATACAGAGGGGCTGCTCACCCCGTGCTTTACCGAAGAAGCATCGACTATGAATTTCCATGGCTTTAAACCGTGGAATATAGAGGCATACGACGGAACGATGCACCTGTGTGTGCGGATTGAGGATTTTATCCTGCATATACATATGGCTCGTGGGGATGACCTCCACGCCATCAAATACCTTCCTCAAATCAAGGGACCAGCTCGACACTGGTTGAAAAGCCTCCCGAAAATTCAATTGGGAGCTGGGAGGAACTCGAGGACGCCAGGCCAATTTTCAAGGGACCTATATCCGGCCTCCGGATGCTGATGATTTAAGTCACATAATCCAACAACCCGGAGAGTCCGCCCGCAAGCTTTGGAACAGATTCCTCACTAAGAAGGACCAAATTGTCGATTGTTCGGACGCCGAAGCTTTAGTGGCATTCAAACACAGCATCCGTGACGAATGGCTCGCCAGACACCTCGACCAAGAAAAGCCGACGACAATCGTAGCCTTAACAAGCCTCATGACCCGCTTTTGCGAGGGTGAAGATAGCTGGCTAGCCCGTAAAGCCACCAGCGACCCCAGCACATCCGAAATAAGGGATGGCAACGGGAAGCCACGGCGTAATAAAAACAAACGCCAAAACAAGGAAGAGAGCCCGGATAACACAATGGTTCATGCCGGATTCAGGGGCTCTCGACCTGATTAGCAAAAGAAGCCATTTAAAGGCAGTAAAGAGGGACCGTCCGGTCTGAATAGAGCCCTAGATAGACTATGCCAAATTCATGGCACCCCTGTCAAACCTGTGAACCACACGCACAGAGAGTGCTGGGTCTTCAAGCAGGCTGGCAAATTAAATGCCAAACACAAGGGAAGGGAAACACCAAGTGAAGACGAGGATGAACCTCGCCAGCCGAACACTGGGGGACAGAAAAAATTCCCGCCAGAGGTTAAAACAGTGAACATGATCCACGCGACTCACACATCCATGAGAAGGCACGAACGCGCGCATAGAGACGCGCTCGATATAGAGCCCATCGTACTCACACCTAACCATTGGATGTCTTATCCGATCACCTTCGATCACTGGGACGGCCGAACTAGTATTCGACGCGGAGGATCAAATGCCTTGGTGCTTGACCCAATAATCGACGGATACCGTCTCACCCGTGTCCTCATGGACGGCGGCAGTAGTCTCAATTTAATATACGAAGACACTGTCCGCAGGATGGGGATAAACCCATCCAGAATTAGCCAAAGCAACACCGCCTTTGAAGGGGTGATACCAGGCGTTGAAGCCTACGGCAGGGGCTCCGTCGTACTGGAGGTAACATTTGGCTCCCCAGGTAATTCCCGAAGCGAAGAACTACTCTTCACCATTGCACCCTTCCAAAGCGGCTATCATGCATTGCTTGGAAGAACGACCTTCGCCAGCTTCAATGCATTACCGCACTATGGCTTCCTTATACTCAAGATGCCCGGTCCACGTGGCGTCATCACCGTTAACGGAATCACAGAGCGCTCTTCACGCACAGGGGAACATGCGACGTTCCTAGCGGCCAGACTATAAGGGGCCTCCAATATTAGAAAACATGACTGGTCATTAAGACCACAGACACGGTTAGACGAGTTCGGTCGCCCAGATAAAATTGAACCAGGCACCGTATATGCAATTCCATAGCGGACACCAGGGGCTATGAATACTTAATACAACCCCACACTTGGCTCAACCTTATGGGCAGGCCAACATTTTACACTTTTATTATCCATCGCATAATTACGTTGTAGTCTTCTATGAGTTTTCTTTTTTTTCACAGACAACGTTCACGCGATACCCTTCCAGGATACGGCACAACGGAGACAAAGGCGCAGACGTGCAGCAGGGCCTCGTTCAACATGTTTCTTTTTAGATTAAGCCCCTGTGTAAACCTTTTCTATCGCCTCTTGTTGTTTAACCATCCCATGGGTTCCATACCCACAGAGGATACTGCCGTTATTGGCATTTCGCCACGACAGATCAACGCACGTACCTGGAAACACAGGGTTTATAATGAATGGGAATTCTTGAGCCCATCATCTATTATAAAGTCCGAATACCTTCGGGAGTGTTCGGCGTCACGAATCTGGCCTTATATGCATCAGCTCCGAATCATGTCTTTGGTCAAATGTTGGGTTTGCCTGGCTCCTGGGTTTGCCGCTTTACGTTCCGTTATTATCGGCTAAGGTGTCCAAAGGAGAACTACTGCGATTATGCCCTGGTTATTCCGGATGAGCACCTCAGTAGAGAAAGCCGAAAACTGACTGTCATGATACAACGAGAGACTGTTCAACCACTCGAAGACTTATGGGAATCTTTAGGATCCCTCTGCATTAACGAAGGACCGTTTCCCGGTCATCTACACACGCGCCCGTATTCGGATGCACGCGAAGGTACCAGGGGCTACATAGTAGCCCCAACATTAGACTCCCACGGCTAAGCGAAAGTGTTACAGCTATATAGTCCGGTTGCCTAGTTCGACGTGTGATCACCTCCTTAATGGACCAAGACGTTGGATCAAGTGTGATTAAGCATATTTTTCGCAAACACCCCCGCATTGCCTGCGTGGGGGCCGGCTAACTTTCGGATTACACATTCATATATATATATATATATATATATATATATATATATATATATATATATATATATATATATATATATATATATATATATATAAACGGCCGCATTGGGACACAATCATATTTTCGGGCAAACAATATAAATATTGTGTCACAATCAAAATAAACATTGTTTTTACAATGCTTCGATTCATCACTCGAACAAGACATTCTTCGAGTTAATCTGCGCCTCTATTAGGCGGGCACCTTTTGTGACCTGCGCCAAGTAGTGCTCGCCGATATTGGCCCCCGCCGGATCTCGGTCGCTATAATGGTGGCCTCCATATCCGCCCAATAGGCTTTAACGCTGGCAAGAGCCATTCGGCACCCTCTATGCACGCCGACCTCCTCATGGCGCCGATCCGAGGCACGACCCCAAGGAATTGCTGCACCAAGCCAAAGTAACTGTCCGGCTTAGGCCCCTTCGGCCAAAGATGGTCTATCACAGCCCCCATTGCAAGCCCGGACAGCCTGTGAAGCTCCGCTATAGCAGCCATCTTGTCACTTAACGGCAGCGGGCGAGTGGGAGCATTGAATTGCGACCAGAAAAGCTTCTCCACTTCCTTATCACCCCGATCCTCGAAGAACTTGGCAGCGTCAGCTGTACTCTTCGCCAAATCCGCATACGCGTCCGCATGACTCCAGCGTCCATCCAGGGGAGCGTACTTCGGATCGAAAAACTTCGTCCGCAGCAAGTAGGAGCCTCTAGCCGCGATTTTACCGTCCTGTTAAAGCTCCTCCCGCGCTGTCGGTGTAGGAGCGACACCTATGGGATCACATGAATCCCTACTATGGTTGCGGGGCGCGGGGTCGTGAGAAGAGCGGATCAAACAGATAGCACATGGTCTCTTTATCCAGGTTCGGGCCGCGAGGATGCGTAAAACCCTACTCCTGCTTTGGTGGTTTGTTTATCTGGTGTTCTCAAACTAGCAATGGGGCGTGAGGAGCTCCAAAAAGCCGAATCCTCCTCCTGGTCACCTTGGGCCTCCTTTTATAGGGAAAGGGGTTGCCACAGTGGCACACAGGAGGTGGAAAGGGTAGAGTGATGCGAGTCTATCCCTCGCATTACATGACAAGGCGCCTTAAATGTGTCTTGCTTAGGTGTCCTTGCTTTATCGGGGACGGGGAGAGCCCTGTCTCGTCCGTCGCCGCTCCCTCTCGTGTTGACACGCGCCCTGGCCAGCGGTGCCCGCGGTGCCATGTAGGCAGGCAGGCAGTTGAGGTGGCGCAATGGTGGGTCTCCACGAAGATCCGCTTGCCGCCATGCAGGTGCCTGCCCAACTGGTTGGGTCGGCATCTACATGCGAACGGCGGTGAAGGTTTGATTGGCGTGGGCCTGATGGTGGCCCTACGGGTGTTTTTGGCAAGGGCCTCGCCGTAGCCCCGGCAAGGGTCTTGCCGGGGCCCCGGCAAGGGTCTTGCCATGGCGCCTGCTATCATCCCCGGCAAGGCTCTTGCCGGGGGCCTTGTGGTCCTCCTTGGCTGGGATCCCACCAAGGGTCGTCATCTTCTATACTGTGTATCTGATCTTGAATGTCTTCACAAAGATCTGCATGCCACCACGGGGATGTCTCCCGAATCCTTGCCCCATGGGGGTAGTGGACTCAAAGGTGACTGGCTCCGTAGGTGTGGGACGAGCTGCCACGGCAAGGGTCTTGCGGGTTTGTTAAAACGCCCCCGCAAGGGTCTTGCGGGGAGTCCGCCGCCCCTTTGCTCTTTGTGGTCTTGGTCTTGGCATTGTTCTGTTCCTCTCGAGCTTCTCGCCTTACCTTGGCTTACCTCCCTTGCCTTGCTCAAGGCGGTGGTGCTCATGCTCAGACTGCCTGCAGACAATTATAGGGTACAAAAATGTACCCCTCTTTTTGTACATCGGCAGTGAGCCCCGGAATGGGCCACACGTAAGCGCATCGCTGCTGCTGGGCTAGGGCCAAAAACGTGTGCAGCAGGCGGGGTAGTTTTTACCGCTGTAAATCTCTTCAAGGCGCCTGCGCTTCCCATGCCTCCCAGCGTGGCTCGGCATGGGGAGGTGTGCGTGACGGGCGGCATGCGTAATGAGACCTGCGCGCATGCGTCACGTCGTAGTAAATGGGGCGGTTCGCGCCTTCCCCATAAACAGAGGGAGGCGTGGAGGCGCGGCCCATTTACTGAACGGGGCCGAGGCGTGGTCTTCAAGGCATCCACTCCCCATGATCACGGGGTGGGGAGAGGTCGCCTCACCCATCGCCTCGGTCCCGCATGCCTGCCACGTGGCTCTCATGCGCTTGGGGTGGCGAATGGTGAAGGCGGGAAACCGGGCCGTCGCGGGCCGGGGCAGCGGGTTGGGACAGTTCCCTGCGCCTTCCGCGTCTTGATTGGCTGAGCGGGGCGGCCGAACCCCCACCCCGTTCCTTTATAAAGAGCGAGGGGGGGGGGGATGGCGTCCCGCACTCTTCCATCTTCTCCTTCCTTCAGCTTCAGCTCCCCCCTCCATCCACCATGGAGAGAGGGAATTCTGGCCCTTCAACGGTGGCAGCGAGGGTCGCCGCTCGACAACGCATCCTTCCTTCTCCTGCACCTGCGGTGGCAGAACCAGCCGCGAGGGGAAGGGGGAGGGGGTGAGGCCGTGGGCGAGGCCGATGCGCTTGGGGAAGAGGAGGTCGGGGCGGCGCGCCGGTCTCGCCTCCGCCCGTAGTTCCTCCCCCCATGGAGGGCCATGTTGGGGATGATCCTTGCGAGTTCTTCGTCAGTTGCACCGCCGCCTCGCCGTTGCCGTCTCCCGACTCCATTCGCGAGCGAGATGGAGCTGGATCCGCCGGAGTCATTGCAGCTGCACATGAGGGGCTGTTGGATCAGTGGTACGCGAGTTCGCGTCGATTTCCCAGCCCCTCACGTGATGTATCTTTGTCGAGGATGGAAGACGTTCGCTCATATCTACCGCTTGATGGCGGGGCTCACTCTCCATTTCAAGCTGATGGAGGGCGGCCTCCTCTCCGTCAAGGTCTTCGGGTGCTTCGGGACTCGAGCAAGGTGCTGTGTGGAGAGATCTTTTGATAGCGGAGACTCCTCCTCGAGCGGGAGTGGCGAGGAGGACAGCGGCAGCAACGACGAGGGTAGCAGGCGGCAGGATGACGGGTCCGACTAGGAGTCGGGCACCGCTCCGTGCGGCACCGGCGATCCCATCATCCGCGCCGCCGCTTCCTGAACTTCTGGTCGCCTCCCTTGGTAATTTGGCGTTGGGAGGCTGCGGAAGAGGAAGAGGGCAAAGGCAAGGCCGTCAAATCGAGTATCGCTGGCACCGACGCCTGACAGCGTCTTGGCCGACGCCCCGCCTCGCCTCGAAGCTCGCTTCGGCGCCGCCATCACCATCCAGCCTTCGGACGGCCACCGAGATGTTCTCTTGGCGCCTCCTGCCACCCGTAGCTTGCCTAGGCGCCCCTTTTGCCCTTTTCGCCTCCTTGACCTGCCTCTTGAGTAGAGGGACAAGAAAGGGGTTACGGACACCTTATCTTTTTTTTAGTTTGTAAGCCTTTGGGCCTTAGCTGAGTTTAAAAGTTGTAATCCCATCATTCATGTTTTTCATTCCCCATGGACTGTATCTGAGTGGAATGTTTTTAATGAAAAAGGGATTCTTGCTGGGTCATTTGTTTGCGGGTAGAACCCACGACAAGGAGTAAATCCTTGATATCCCTAAGATAAACATTTCCTTGCCCGGCAACAGGCCCTGCCGTCTTCCCACTTCGCTCGACCTTTCTCACGCTTTTGGCGGAGGCAGGGATGAGGTGGGTTCAGGCCCCTCGTTTCATCCTTTTGCTGCCGCGACTACGACCAAACCTGGCCCCAGGAATGAGCCCTAGGGCCTAGAATTTTTAGGGGAGCACGGTAGCTTTGGGAAAAAAAATGAGGTTTCACATACCTCAGTCCATAAGAGAATGCATGATAAGGGATGAAGAACTTATGTAAAGCTGTAGCCCCCGGAAACTCTGGTTTGCCGTGGGTGAATCTTTGTACTTGCAGCCCCCGGCAATACTGGCTTGCCGAGGTCTAGATGCCGGTCTGTCCCTTTTCTCTTTTTCGTCCTCAAGTGATCCGGCAAGGATATCTGTGAGTCCTGCGAACCAAAGAAGACAAAAGAATGGCAAAGAGATGCACACTCGACCTCTAAGCTAGGGTTTGGTCGCCGCTAAGCACTATCAACCCTAACCAAGGACGAGACTCGACCTAGCATGCATGCTATAACTTAGGGCGCCAACGCTTCATTTATTTATGCTCAGGGTCTGCGTCTGGCTTTGTACAAAGGGTTACATGCATCATCGGCAATGCTTGTACAAAAGGTGGCTTGCCGGGGGGCCCGGCAAGCCGCGCCTTACGGGTAAAACTTGCGAAGATGCTCAATGTTCCAGGAGTTACTCACCGGAACGGCATCTTCGGTCTCCAGTGCACTGCGCCAGGCCTGGTGACTCAGACACCGATAAGGGCCTTCCCACTTTAAGCGCCAACTTGTTGGAATTCTGGCCGATTGAACGCCGAAGGACAAGGTCGCCTTCCTCAAGGCTTCGGGCATGAACCTTGCGGCTATGGTAGCGACGCAAGGCTTGCTGGTAGCGTCTTTGCTCTCACGGCCACTCAAGGCGATCTTCCTCAAGGAGCATGCGTCATCTTGCCGCAGCTTGCTCTTGCTCAAGCTCGTCATAAGCGAGCACTTGAGGTGACCCAGATATGAGTTCGGGGAGAACTGCTTCGCCCGTATACGGGGCAAAAGGTGTCCGCCGGTAGCTCGATTTGGCGTCGTCCTGATCAACCAAAGAACCGCTGGCAACTCATCAATCCAGTGCCTTCCACTCTTGTGCAGCCTGTCAAAGGTCTTGGTCCTTAATCCTCGCAGTACTTCAGCATTTGCCCTCTCGCTTGACCATTGCTTCGCGGGTGAGCAAGAAGCAAAAATGACTCACTGCCGAGGTCTTGGGTATATTGCATGAAGGTGCGGCATGTGAACTGCCTGCCGTTGTCGGTGATAACCCTGTTGGGTACGCCAAAACGGCACACTAGTCCCTTGAAGAACTTGACGGCTGACTGAGTTGTGACCTTCCTCACTGCCTCCACCTCCGGCCACTTTGTGAACTTGTCGATTGCAACGTACATGTCACGCCCAATATGCGACCCTATCCAAAAGGAACTCGAAGGTCCCACCAAGGATAGACCCGCATATTGAAACGCTTTTGCAAGGTGGATATCATTACATCAACATTACATAATAGATGGACATACATAAGGCACAAATGCCACAAGAATACATCAACATCATATACAAGATCAACATCCGACTACGGATGAATCATAAATGAAGCTCAAACGACATCCACCCTGCTAGCCCAGGCTGCCGACACGAACCTATCCCTGATCAAGAAGCGTAAGAAGAACTCCAACACAAGCAAACATCGCTCTCACGTCATGAGCATCGCAAACCTGTACCGCAATCGGTGGTGTAGTAATCTGTGAGCCACGAGGACTCAAAGAATCCCATTACCATGGGTATCAAGACTAGCAAAGCTTAAATGGGAAAGGAAGGTAAAGTGGTGAGGTTGCAGCAGCGACTAAGCATATATGGTGGCTAACCAACGCAAATGAGAGCGAGAAGAGAAACAAAGGAACGTTCGTCAACTAGTAATGATCAAGAAGTGATCCGAACTCCTACTTACGCCATACATAACCCGAAACCGTGTTCTCCTCTCGATCAACCCGAAAAGAGACACTCACGGTTATGCACACGGTTGGTGTATTTTAATTAAGATCAACTTCGGTTTTCTACAACCGGACATTAACAAATTCCCATCTGCCACATAACCGCTGGCACGGCTTTCAAAGTTCAAACCCTGCAGGGTGTCCCAACTTAGCCCATGATAAGCTCGCGATCAACGAAGGATATTCCTTCTCCCGGAAGACCCGATCAGTCTCGAATCCTGCTACAAGACATTTCACAGCAATAAAACAAGACCAGCAAGACCGCCTGATCGCCGACAATCCCGATAGGAGCTGCACATATCTCGTTCTCGTGGCAACACCGGATGAGACTAGCTACGAGTAAAACCAACCCTCGGGTTGCCTCAAGGTGGCCCTGAGTCAGTTCGGTTCGGCCAGCACTTAGAGAAGCACCGTCCGGGGGCTAAATAAAGATGACCTCAAGAGAGCGACTCCCAAGGAAAAGGTAGGTGGTGGTGAGGCAAATGGTAAAACCAATGTTGGGCCTTGCTGGAAAAGTCTTATTCAAAGCGAATGTCAAGGGGTCCCATAAATCACCCGACCGCGTTAGGGACGCAAAATCCGGGAACATAATACCGATATGACGGAAACTAGGGCGGCAAGAGTGGAACAAAACACCAGGCATAAGGCCGAGCCTTCCACCCTTTACCAAGTATATAGATGCATTAATTAAATAAGATATATTGTGATATCCCAACAAGTAAACATGTTCCAGCAAGGAACAACATCTCCATGTTCCAACAAGGAACAAACTTCATCTTCACCTGCAACTAACAACGCTATAAGAGGGGCTGAGCAAAGTGGTAACATAGCCAGACAACGGTTTGCATAGGAAAGGTGTCAAAAGGTTAGGGGCTGACATGGCAATTAGGTAGGCTTGAGCAGCAAGTGATAGATAGCGCAGCATAGCGAAAGAACGAAGCAACTAGCATAGCAATGATAGTAGTGAGATCCAGGGTAGCGGTCATCTTGCCTGAAATCCCGCTAGGAAGAAGAACGAGTCCATGAAGAAGACGAACGGAAGAAGCCGAACCAAGCGAAGACGAACGAATCCTCACGATCGCAACGAAACATGAACTAACAAGAAGAAGCACACAACATAGGTAAACACACCACACATGAACAAGGCATGATGCACAAACAAGCATGATGCATGACAAAGCTACATGAAGCTACTCATGGCAAAAGATGATGCAAACAAGAGCAACACACCAAGGCAAGTTTAAATGAGGCCGGAAACAACATATAACAATTCCGGTAAGTCCTCATATGCAAATTTCGAAATTGGTCCAGATCTGAATAACTTTATGTTCAAGTTGTTAAACAGCAATTTAAAATGCACCAAGATGATCTACACGAAATTCTAGTCAAGTTACATATAAAGTTCATTTAATTCGGAGCTACGGCCTAGAAGATATGAGCAAAACAAGATAAGCATGGCATAGATGCAAAATGCATACAAACATCAAGCAAACACCTCAAAACAAGGATGCAACAAGATAATATGAAACTACATGCAAAATCAAGCAAGTTTCATATAGATCACACTCAAAACGGAGCAACGGTTCAACACATACACCCTATACAAGTCATAACAACAATGTCCAAAACAGCAACTAGGCATATTGCAAGCATCAAAACAACATGCTACAGGACCTCAAAATAATAACAAAAGGCATGGGCATGATCTACAGGTAAAGCATTGCAAAACATGAACACTGAGCTATCTCCATAAATCACTAGAACATGCTCAAAATGACATGGCAAGATTGCAACTAATAACAGTTTCAGACTTTAGCAGAAATAACATCAGGTTGCAATGTTTAGAGCCATTAAACAACATGTTACAGGAACTTATCATGGCAAACAAAGGCATTGCATGAATCTACTAATTGCATAGAGCAAAAGTCTCTTAGTGACCATAAGCCAAAAAGGATCACAAAATATGATGGCACCCATGTAAACATGGCAAGTTATATTACAGATTTAAACATGGCAGAAACAACAATGAGTAGGCATGTTGGTGAGCTTGAACCACTCACCACAGAGCAATACATGGCATGGCAAGGCAACAAACAGTAAGAAGGCATGGCATAGAAGTTATAAATGGCAAGAACAACATCATAGCATGCAAGGATCAACTAGAACAACCTTGGCAAAATTGAATAACACGTAAACAATCTGCCAGGAAACATTTTGAAGCAAAAGTAGAGCTCGATTGACTCAAGCTATGGCACTCCATAATTGCAAAAAAGGGCATGGATGGCTAGAGCAAGACATGTTTAACAAAACATCCTTACTGAAGTATCTCAAAATATGCATGGATCTCTTGGTAGCATCAAGTTAACATGGCATCAAAATATCAACAAAACAGGGCTGAAATCAGCAACAACAAGACACCTAGTTTGCATGCTTGTGCTAGTCACCACATAGATCACAAAAATACATAGAAAGCACCACTGTAAAGATGGCATGGCATATTACAAAACACATGTAGGACTCAAATTCATAGGATGCACACATCAATCATGGCAAAAATGACAAAAGTGCAAGTTCTGATAAAAATCAGAAACTAACATCACATAGCACTCTTCCAACAGCATTTCGGGCATCAAGATGAGCTCAAATGAAAATGATGCAATGAGATGAAATGATCTACTCTTCGAGACGAACATTTTGACATATTACACGCACGAAACGGAGCTACGGATGCAGAGTTACGATGCAATGAAAATGCAACAAAAATGCAACAATTTCGGGGACTTAGAGAAAAAAACAACCTCCGAGAGTCAACGGGACGAGGATATCCGGGACGGAGGGATCCGGGGTGAGGGCGTTTGGATCTTGTCCCGGTGGATCTGGTCCAGGCAGGATGGATCCGGCCGGAGTGGAACTCCGGCGAGCCACTCCGGTGAGGCGACGTCGGCGGGGCCGCGGCGGCGGCCGGGGAGGAGGCGATCGGGCGGCGTGGGAGAGGCCGGGAGGCGCGGATGGCGCGCCACCGGGCGGCGGGTCGGCGCTGCACGCCGATAGAGGCGACGGCCGGCGTGGCGAGGGCGGGCGCTTGCGCTGGGCGGCGCCGGCCCGGAGGCGGAGATGGCTGGCGGCGGCGGCGGCATTTTTCGGCGGCGCGCGGCGGACGACGGGCGGCGGGGTTTCGGGCGCCTGCAGGATGCGGCGGCGGGCCTAGACGGCGGCGGAGAGATGGCGGCGGGCGCGCCGGCCGGCAAGGAGGCAGGGCGGCGCAGCGATCCCGGCGGCGCAGGCGGGCGAGGCGGGCTCGGGCTGGGAGGTCGCGGACGGGAGCCATGGGCCCATGACAGCGCGCAGTGGGAACGGCGGCGGCGGGACACGTGGGCAAGCCACGATTAGCTGCGGGAGGCGGGCGCGGACGTGTCGGCATGGGGCGGACGCGTCCGTGGCGCGGAGGCTAGATCTAGGGTTTCGGGGGTGATTCATCCGCGAAAAATGGAGGGGAGGACCTATTTATAGGTAGAGGGAGCTAGGAGACTCCAAATGAGGTGCGGTTTTCGGCCACGCGATCGTGATCGAACGACCGAGAGCATGGAGGGGAGTTTGGTGGGTTTTGGGCCATTTAGAAAGGGGTGTTGGGCTGCAACTCAAAAAGGGCTTTTGCGGTTACCCGGTTAACCGTTGGAGTACCAAACGACCTCCAAATGGCACGAAACTTGAAAGGCGGTCTACCGGTGGTATACCAAGGCCGCTTGAAAAACCTCGGTCCATTCCGAGACCGTTTAACACCCACACACGAAAAGAGGTAAAAGGGAGCGCCGGGAGACATAGGAGTGCCGGATTGCAAAACGGACAACGGGGAAAATGCTCGGATGCATGAGACGAACACGTATGCAAAAGATATGCACATGACGGCATGATATGAAATGCAGATGATGACATGGCAAAGTGCAACACGCAAGCACATGACATGGCAAAGACGGCGAATAACTGGCAGACACCTGGCGCATCGAATCCGGGCGCATAAAGACAAGTACTCAAAGCCCCGACAAGCTGGGGAAAGGGCCCAGATGTCGAGCCCCTGCACGAGAAGGGCCAGAGAGAGGAATGGTTTGAAGGGCTTGAGCTGGCTGATGAAGCTTCTTTGAATGGAACTGACACGCTTCACACCTGGTGACTAGTGTCGTCGCATCCTGGAGGGCGGTGGGCCAGAAGAAGCCTTGCCGAAATGCCTTGACGGCAAGGGCTCTTGACCCAATGTGGGATCCACATATGCCTCCATGTATCTCCGCCAACAGCTCTAGTCCTTCCTCTCGAGGGATACACTTCAATTTCACACCGTTCGTCCTCTTTCTGTACAGGACGTCATCGACGAACTGGTACATGGTAGAGCGGCGGGCTACTTTTTCCGCTTCCTCCTGCTCCTCAGGAAGTTCCCCTGTTTGGAGGAATCAGACGGTATGCTGTGCCCACGCTGGAGCCTGGGGCTCGACGGTGAGGACTAAAGGCATTTCCTTCGCTATAGGAGCGGCTGTCTCGACGGCAAGAGCTTGATGCTCCGCCGGAGCCAGTCGTCCCGTGGTGGGCTCAGTATCCTCGGCAACATCCTTGTCGGCGGCTCCGGGGAGCTCGGTGGGAAAGTACTTGCCGGGCCCTGATTTCCTCCTCTTATTCTGCTCTATTGATGGATCCACGGATGGCTGATTTAGCTGAAGCACAAAGGTACCTGGTTCCACAGGTAGCTTGATGGCAGTGCGTTTTGACAGGTAATCGGCGATATCGTTCTCCGCTCGGGGAACGGTTCAGCTCAGATACCGTCAAACGCTTCTTCCAGGCTTTCTCACTTCATCGACGTAGGCCTTCATCAACGGCTCTGGTAATCTTTGTTGACTTGCTTGACGACAAGTTGCGAGTCCCCCCTGACGATGAGTTTCTTGATTCCGAGGTCTGCCGCGATCCTAAGACCGGCAAGCAGCCCTTCGTATTCTGCCGTATTGTTTGTTGACACCTCCTCGGGAAATGCATCTAGATCACGTACTTGAGGTGCTCTCCGGTGGGCGCGACAAGCAGTACGCCAGCCCCGGCACCTTGTAAGGAGAATGCTCCATCAAAGTACATGATCCAATGACAACTTGCCTCCTTGCCGGGGAGAGCAGTCTCTTGGGCTTCTTCGTCAGGCGTTGCGGTCCATTCTGCAATGAACTCCGCTAGGACTCGGCTCTGAATTGTCGAAGTACTTTCAAACTTGAGGCCAAAGCTGGACAGCTCCAGTGCCCATTCCACAATTCTTCCCGTCGCATCCGGATTGTGCAATATCCGTTGCAGGGGGAAGCGAGTGACGACAGTGATCTTGTGTGCCTGGAAGTAGTGACGCAGCTTCCTCGAGGCCATAAGAAGGCCGAAGAGCAGTTTCTGCACGCCGGAGTACCTTGACCTAGCCCCCTGCAGGAGGGAACTGACAAAGTAGATCGGATGCTGCATCATTTTCTTCTTTGGCGGCACGCCAACTGGCTGTGTCGTCTCTGCATTGGTGGTGTCGGGCTCTGGCGCTGCTATAACTTCGTTCAACCTCTCAGGTACACGGTCTGCGGACCACACCTGGTCCGCTGTCGCTGTGTATAGCAGCAACGGCTCCTGTGGCCTAGGCGCAACTAGTATTGGCGCAGAAGAGAGGTATTTCTTCAAACCTTGCAATGTTGTTTCGGCTTCTGGAGTCCACTCCATAGGGCCCGCCTTTTTCAGATCTTGAAAAGGGAGGCCGCAGCAGAATTTGAAATGAACCTGCCCATGGCGGCGACGCAACCAGCAAGCCGACGCACATCCTTGATTTGCTTAGGTTCTTCAATCTTCTCTATAGCTTCGATTTTGTCTGGATTGGCCTCTATCCCACGCTGTGACACCAAGAACCCGAGAAGCTTGCCGGACGGGACGCCAAAGACACACTTCTCAGGGTTTAGCTTGAGATTGATCTTGCACAGGTTTGCAAATGTTTCTTGCAAATATGGTATGAGGGTTGCCCTGTCCTTGGTTTTGACCACTATGTCATCCATATAAGCCTCCATATTTCTATGGAGCTGGGGTTCAAAACCAATCTGGACCGCCCTTGCAAACGTCGAACCAGCACTCTTCAACCTGAAAGGCATCCGCATGAAACAATACGTACTACATGGGGTGATGAATGTTGTTTTCTTCGCCTTCTCTTGTCATGAAGATCTGGTGGTAGCGGAGTAGGCGCCGAGGAATGACAACAGATCACACCCCCGCCGATGGAGTCAACATCTGATCGATGCGCCGCAACGGAAGGGGTCTTTAGGGCAAGCCTTATTGATATCCGTGTAATCAATACACAGCCTCCACTTCCCATTTGCCCTTGCGCACCACGCACCGGATTGGCCAACCACGTTGGATGGAGCACCTCTTACCAAACCCACTACTTCCTCGCTTCCGGATCTCTTCTGTGATGAACTCTTGTCGTTCCAAAGCTTGCTTTCGACCTTACGCTTGACGGGCCGCGATGAGGGCGTACAGCAAGGTGGTGCTCAATCACCTCTGGGAACACCGGGGATGTCGAAGCTTGCCATGCAAACACATCGACATTCGCTGCAGGAAGGTGACGAGCGCGTTTTCCTATTTGTCGTCAAGGGTGGAGCTTATGGTAAAAGCTCCTCCCGTGCCGCTCTCATTGATGTAAACCTTCTTGGTTCCCGGCGGTATGGCCCCGGGCTTGTTTCCGCGGTGGAGCTCTCTGGCACGCCCTCGACGGCAGCGCTTACACTCAAGAGGTGCGCTTGCCGGAGTGGGTGTCCGAGGTCTCACCGGTCTTCTTCTTCTTCTTCCTCCCGGGGTCCCAGCGGGAGCAAGTGCCCTAACGGCGTAGCAGCTGCGCAACCGCTGTCTGGTATAGTTGGTCGGCGCAAATCAGCGATCTTTCTTGTTGGAGGGGATGGTGATGATCGTCAAAGGTCCTCGCATCTTCAAGGTGTTGTAGGCGTGGTGACGCCGCCATGAACTTGGCCAGCGCTAGGCGGCCAAGGATCCTGCCAGGGGCAAGGGATCTTGGCAACATCGAACACGATCCTCTCCGTCCTGAAGTTCAGGTCGCTTCCAAAAGTCACGGGCAGCGTGACCTTTCCCTTGGGTTGGCTTCTTCCTAGGTTGACCCCCTAAAACGTGCCCGTCTCTTCGAGGTCTCCATCAGGAATCTGCAGTTTCTCGATCACGGCAGGCGAGATCAAGTTCAAACCGGCCCCGCCATCGACTAGCATCTTCGCACCTTGAGGTTGCGATTGTTGGTGAAACCAAGAATGGCAAGCACCGATCATGATAGTGCGATCAGGTGATCCCGGTGTCAAAAATGATAGGTGTTGGACCACTTCAGCCGCGACGCTCTTGCCATTGTAATCTCTCGCACCACTATTTAAGCCGGCGGTGAGAAGTATGCAATGGCGCTGCCGTCACACATGGCCTTTGTAGCTTTCAAACTCTTGGTCGCCGGATTGGCCGTCCTCTTTGTGATCGCGTCTTCGGCTTTCGTCATGGCCCCGCGGCCTCTCTCTGCTGCTTATCCTTCTTTGTGACGGCCCGCCTGTCCGTCACACTTCTTGCCGCACCCTCAAGATCGTTCGGGCCCTTCTCCTTGTCCCGCCTCTCATACTCAGCCCTCGCTTCTCAGCGAGGAGCTCAACTGTCGGCAGTCCTAGAGGGCATGGCCTTTGGTGCGATGGATCTTGCAGACGCTGTCGGAGTTTCGGCTTCTCGGCAGCCGTAAGGCCCGCAGGCGACACATCCGGCAACCTCCTTGCCGGGTCATCTCGCCTAGGTTTTCTTGGTGGAGTCGGGCGTCATCAGATCCCTCGACGGCAAGCACGGCTTTTCCTTTGCGCTTCTGCTGCGGCGCCGGCCTTTCTTGCCGGGCGGCAATATCCTCATCATAGGAGTCGGTTTCACGCCGCATCTTCACCGGGTACTTCCTTCCCTCTTCAGCTCGGCCACATTTGTCGCAAGAACATAGAGTTTCGCTACATCTCTCACCTTGTTCATTGCAGCTCTTCGTGCATCTTATGTTACGCACGCTCGATGGAACGCGCCGATGATGGCGGCAGGGTGAACATCAGGATATTGTACTGCACTGCTAAACCTCAGATATACTTGCGAGACGTCGCCGCCCCTTCGGGGAATGACGTGCAGGTCGCTTTCTTGGCCATGGGCTTGGTGGCCTCGGTAAAGGCGCCCACAAACTCATGGCACAACCGACCAGAGGAAATAGAGTCTACCGGCAAGTGCATCAACCACGACATGGCGTTGGGTTTAAGAGCCAACGAAAGTAAGTCGCAGCACCTTATCGCCGCTGGCTCGCAGCTTGCATCGCGATGGTGTAGACGCCGAGGAACTCGGACGGGTGGGTCTTGCCCATACATTTTCGCCCCACGCCGGGTTTGAAGGTGCGGTGAGTGGGCCTTTGGAACTGCCGCAGCTCACGGGTAAAAGCCGACAGCCTACTCGGTGCCGGGTGGCTCACAGCAGCAGGCCCTCGCCGGCCGCTCGATTGGTGGCGCGCTCAGCTACCGGGCGCCGATAGTGGTTCGGCGTCTTCATGTTCTCGCTCTCAAGAACTTGGCGCTGGTCACAGTGGGCCCGTGGGTCGGACGATGCTACGGAGATTTCGTCGCCCGCAACGTCGCGACGGGCTAGCGTCCACGGCACCGGGCGAGGGGGAGGCGAGTGCACCGTGGTTGCGGCGCCGCCGCTCTCCCGCCATCGGGCGCTGGGACTCCGTCGGCTGTCGACCGGGGCTCCGCTGGACTCGGTTCGTCTTTGTTGGCCACCGCAACCAAGCTTCGGATAGTGGTTTCCATTTGTCGAGTTTCCCCCGTAGGGAGGAAAATCGAGGAGCAATCAAGGCTGGCCAGGCTTTCTTGGCGTTGGTGGCAGCGAAACCTGCACGGATCGCGACGTGCTTCGACTTTCCGACCATGTTAGAAGGAGCTCTATCACGACTCCCCATGGTCGATGCCATCTTCACCAGCCGCCTCGAGCGGGCAGGTGTCGGATTTCGGGTTCCGCACTTAAGGTTCAACTCGGGTGCACGCGGAGATCCAATTCCTCCACCGCCTCGCACTGCCAATCGAGGGACCTAAACTACTAAGAAGAACAGCACAAAAGACACGAGATTTATACTAGTTTGGGCCACCGCTGTGGTGTAATACCCTACTCTAGTTTGTGGTGTGGTGGATTGCCTCTCGGGGCTGATGAAGAACAAGATGTGGAAGAACAGCCTCGTGAGGGTCTGTTTGGTGTGTGTGATGAACTGCTAGATGGTGTCCCGTCGCTCTAGCTTGAGGATCAGGTCTCTATCTCTCTCTCTGGATTCCAAATGTCCGATCTCTCTCCGATCGTCCTCTACTCTGAGTGTGGCTACTCCTATTTATAGGCGAAGGCCCTGGGCCTCTTCCCAAATATTGAGCGGGAAGGGCGCCAACAATTGGCCATTTGGAAGGGGAACAACGGGTACACTTATCCTGACTAAAGTTGGTCCTCACCTGCCAAAGGCTCTGGTGATGACGCCTGCCTGGGCTCCACGATGACTCCCTTCCAGCCGTTGGGGCTGGTCTTGGTCTTGTTGCACCGAAACGGATGCCTTTGCTTGATGCTCTTGCCTGCGCTTGCTCCCTTTAAACCAAAGAGGAAAGGAGGACGCTATGCTGGGCGCCCGGACCGCGCCTTGGTCGCCATGGCTTGCGCCATGAGCACCTCACGAGGTACCCTGCCTTGAACTCTCCGCCTCCTCATGAGCCAACTCGACGAGGTCGTGCTCGAGGAAGCTCTTGGTCGTCCGCCCATGAGGCTTGGCCCCTCGCGAGGGTCTTGAGCTTGTGTTGATGAAGATGGGCTGTCCTGGCCTCCTTTGAGCCACGCCGCAAGGCCGCAGAGCAGTGCAAGTCTGGGACCCCTGCTCCTGTGAACGCCGACAGCAGCCCCCGGGCCCATGGCGCGCCCGAACTTGGCCGAGCAGAGAGGCAAAAGGGCAAGTGCGAAGCGTCGCGGGCCCTAACAGCCTGCGGCCTTGGGCGACGCATGGTGGTTGATTGGACGTGGGCGGCACTGTTCCCCCACGCCTCCTTATTTCGTGCCTTGCTAGGCGGACACGCTGCTGTACACATCTGTTCTCCTCTCTGCTGCTTGTGTGCTCCAGTCCTTCCCCCTCTCGAACTCCGTCTTCCATTTCCAATCCAATCTCGAATCTCCCCCTCCCCCTTTCAATCGCCATGGCTCCGACGAAGAAGGGGAAAGGGAAGAAACCTGTGCCTCCGCCTCGCCACCACGGCCTCCTCACCGTCAATTCCGCCAATCATACTCAATCTAGAGGGCTAGGGCAAGGTTAGTTCGCTCGCTACCTCCTTCAACGAATCACGCGGAGGACGACGGCTTGGCCTGGCCCCACTTCTCCATCGACAGGATAGTCAACGAGGTCCGGTATTTTGTCGACGCTCGTGGGCGGGCTGGTTCCCCCTTCTCCGATTTCTTCAATGCCGTGCTTTCCCACCATCGGATCCACATGATGCATCCGGGTCCCGAGTCCATTACTCTCCTCTCGGTCTTCGCCTCGCTTATGGTGGCAATGATGGGCATCCTTCCTCGGTTGCCTTGCTCGCCACTTCTTCTTCTTCGCACCTTGTCGACCCCACTCAATGCTCGGCGTGGCGGAGCTTTGTGCAGCGCCTCGAGACAGCCGCCTCGTGGATCGACTTCAGCCTGCTCGCCCGGCTGAGTTCCGTGAGAGGTGGTTGTACGTGGATGTGGGGTGCCCAGCCCCTGCTATCGGAGCCGACCTACTTGTTGTCCCCAATTTGGGCTTGGGCAGGAGACGCTTTCAAGCGCCGGCTCATCTTTGTTCCGGCCGCTTGGCGTTCTCGAGGTCGCTTGCACAAATAGCTACCAAGGTGGTGAAGGAGTTCCCGATGCGCCTGCATTGCTCCTCTCCAACGCCATTCCCACGGATGTGGGCCTTCAGCGAGGCTCGGTGATCGTATGAGGCTCCGGAAGAAGACTCAAGCGCTAAGGAAAGTGCTCGGTGCCGATGGCGACCCTAACCCCGTGGCATCCGGCATCAAGGCCTTGTTGTACCTGCCTGTAACAAGGGTGATTTGGTGAATCAGATGCCTATCTTCGATGAACGGGGACGCTTCCGCTGGTCTCCTGGGGCCTCAGAATCCAAAGGATGGTGACAGCCCTTCAGATCGGGCCAGGCGGCTCCTCCTCGAGAGGCGGAGCAGGGAGGCACGAGCCGCCAGAGGCTGAAGGGACCCCCGCCGGGGTGACAGTGTCGGGCAGCTCTTGAGGCTCGCGCCGCCGCGGCAGAGGGCGGCAGGCTGCCGCCCGCAGCGCTTGCAGATGGAGCCCCCGTGGCCCCTGCTGCTTCTCTTGGTGAGGCGATCAGCAGCGCGCATCAGGCGGACGCCCCTGACGCGGGCCGCCTTGACGCTCCTCCCTCGCCGCAGGCTGACCCCTGCGCTCAAATCTTGGGTCACTTCCGCGTGAACTTTGAGGCCCTCCGGAAGAGAAGGAGGCCACGGGCGATGATTACCCTTGTCGTCTGCAAGCGCAGGAAGTACTTCGCCACCGATGAGTAAGCCTTTTCTTTCTCCAGCTCCGATTCTTCGCTGCTTGTGCTGATCCTGCTGCCTGCAGCCCCTTCCCGCCGAGCTCACTTGAGACGGGTGAGGAGCCGTCTCCCCAGCCGCCCCTCCCCCGGCCCTGAGCGCTCCAAGCAAGTGGAGCCCTTGTGGTGAGGGCGACCGGGAGGTGAACCATCCGGGCGTGTCAGGCCCTGCGGCGCCTCGCGATCCTTCCTCGCGAGCCTTCCCGAGGCATAGCTAGCCTGCCGTGGGCTTCTCGCCTGTCGTGGACGGTGATTGGCGAGGCGCTTCTCGCGCCTCGTCTGGGATGGGTTGGCTTCAGCCGGCTTCGCAAGGCGCGTGACCGACCGCGCGCTGGTGCCATCCCCAGCCCCCTGCAGAGGGGAGTGTTGATCAGCTGGCTCCGGCGCCCATCCGGGCGGTTGATGGTGTGGAGGACGTGCGCGAGCGCGCCCGGGAGCGCCGCGCCCTTCGCCAAGGATTTCTTCGAAGGGCGGCTGACGCGGTGAGCCTGCTTGGTGAAGAGCTCGCTGATGAAGACGCGCGCCTTGAGGCCGAGGCCTGGCGCTGGTCGCAGAGGCCTTGAGCTGGAGGGCGCCGCCCTTGCGCGCCAGCCGCGATCTTGATGATGAAGAGGCCAGTATGTCACTGGCAGCCTCTCGGGAGGCCTGTTCTCGGACGCCGAGGAGGCCCGGCAGCTAACAGCGCGCAGAGGCGGCGGAGGAGCGGCACGAGAACTCCTGGCCGGTGTCACTCATCGAGGAGCAAGAGGAGCTGCGCGAGGCAGCCCTTGCATCGATGAAGGTGGCCTCCGTGACCCGCGGAGCTCGAGTGGCATGAGGAGGCGCCGACGCTGAAGTCGCTTAACGCAGCGAAAGGTCTGGCGCTTGGAGACAGGGAGCTTGGCGACGCGGCGAGAGGATGAGGTCGCGCACGGGAAGCCAGCGTCTGGAGGAGGTCGGACGCCGAGTGGCGGCGGCTTTCGAACAGAGCGAAGTTTGAGGAGCATGGGGTTGATCGGGGCGAGGCTGAGGGCAGGACTGCTGCCTTGAGGGCCAAGCTGGAGGAGGCGACGGGCGGGCCGATGCTCTTCGGGCCGGCCTTGAGGTGGCGCAGAGGGAGTCCACCACCTCTCAGGCCGAGGCGCTCCTTCTTCGCCAACGGGTGCAGGAGGCCGAGGCTGTTGCGCGGCAGAATGCGGACGAGATGAGTCAGCGGCGGATCTTGGAGCATGAGCACCGTCCCATGCTCGCCACGCTCCGGGAAAGAGCTAACGCAGCCTTGGATAATATCTGCGAGGCGGAAGTAGGCCAGCCGCACGCGGTCAACTACGCCGGCAACCTTCAGTTCTTCACCGACGCAGGCTGGCCGGATGCGCGTCGGTCGTACAACAGTTTGGTGGAGGAGAGGAGCGGCGCTGCTTGGGCGCGCCTTTTCTCGTGTCTTCAGCCATCTCCAGGACATGGACCCCCACTTCGACTTCGACGCAGCCATCGCCCCAGTTCCCCAGGCCGTGCGGGGCGACCTGGCGCACTGGGTGGAAGACAACGTGGATGCCCTCGTCTGGGCCTTCGCTTCGGATGACGACGGCGTGGTCGTGGCCGCCAATGAGGGTGGCGTGGTGAACGGCCCAGACGCCGCCGACGATCACGCAAACAGCGACGGCGAGGCCAGCGACGCCAGCAACGGCTCGGGAGGTGCTCCTGAGGACGAATTGGGGGATTTATCCGACTGATTATGTATTGTCCCTGTTCCGTTACACTACATGAATAGAACTCAGGTTTTGGCCTAATGGTTGTGAGAGCTTTTTGGGAGGGGGAGCCCCTCATGTAAAACTTGTGCTCATCGTATTAGCAGGTATTACATCGCCCATACGCCCGCACCAAGTGGTTGGCTAAGCGACGTGCTAGTTGGCTGGTTTACCTTTGTTTCGTACGAGCCCCGAGATAGCCTATGGGAGGCTGGGGCGATCTGAGTGTCTCCTGATCGAATCCGTAGGACCTGCAATAAAAACCCTCGGGAGAGGACGAGGCGGCGACAGGTTGGCTGCGCAAGCTAAGCCTGGTCC